>PJEM01021436.1:0-11239 GCA_004023845.1 Helogale parvula | reverse complement strand
TGAGGCACAGAGCCGAGGGTGGAAATCAAACCTGCTTCATGTACATTCAGCAAAATCAAGCCAGTCCACCAGCACACAGTTTCTGGGCTGCAGGACCGAGCGCACGGGCACAAAGAGAGGCCATACAGTCTTTACTGTCCTTGTCTTCCTCCCAAGGCCCAGGAGTGCCTGGGGGAGAAGGGGGTGGGGAGAGGGTAGTGGCTGCAGGATCCCTAACTTGCGACCACTGAGGGCTTGACTATTTCCTCCCCACACAGCTGCGCGTCCGGCAAGCCCCCTGCCCCGGGGTGGGGGGCTTCCCGTCTCCCCAGAGCTCCGCTCGGGCCATTTCAAACTGACATTTGTGAGGCTCAAAGAGGGTAGCATCTCAGCCGTTTCGTGTGGCTAACCTTAAACATTGTTTTTTGTAAGTGTATTTATTTATTTTGAGAGAGAGAGAGAGAGAGCGAGAGAGTGCCCGTGGGAGGGGCAGAGACACGAGGAGACAGAGAATGCCAAGTGGGCTCTGCACTGGCAGCGCAGGGCTCAATCCCACAAGCCCGTGAGCTCATGACCTGAGCCGAAATCAAGACTCAGACTCTCGAGGCACCTGGGTGGCTCCGTCGGTTGGGCGTCTGACTCTTGGTTTCTGCTCAGGTCGTGATCTTGCAGTTCGTGAGTTCGAGCCCCACGCCAGACTCAGCACTGACTGTTTGGAGCCTGCTTGGGTTTCTGTCTCTCTCCCTTTCTCTCTGCCTCTCCCACATACTTTCTCTCTCTCTCTCTCTCTCTCTCTCTCTCTCTCTCTCTCTCAAAGTAAATGAATAAAAGCTAAAAAAAAAAAAATAGGGAGAGAGAGACACTCAACCGACTGAGCTACCCAATCACCCCTAAACTTAAACATTATTGATTAAGGTCACAGCCAGAGCCTTGTCCCTGAGAAAAGGGTATTGCAGCTTAAAGTAGAGAACGCACTTGCCCTTGAATGTTGAAAACTCCAGCCCAGGCTGAGAGGGCCCACGTCAGAAAGGCTTGACCCGCTTCATCCCAGAAGAATCTGGATAAGATGCACAGATGGGCCGTTCGCAAAGCAGAGGCTGCGGAGGGAGAAGCAATGCCCTGGCTGGAAGGGTGGGCCGTCACCTTGACGGAGTGCAGTCTGAGCAAAACCAGTGTGAAAAGGAGGCCGCGGGGTGTGGACAGCCCTTGGTTAAAGTGTGAACTTTGCATTTAGTTGGGGTGGGGAGGGGTGCGGTGACTACCAGGAGGTGTGCTCTGAACGTGGCTGGGGTTTCTCGGGGGCCTGTCTGTGGCTTCACAAGAGGAGGGGGCCTGGGAGGGCAAGGGGGAAGGGGGAGCCCTGGCGGCGTCTGGAGCGAATGCCAGGCCAGTCCTGGTTAGAGAGGAGGGAAGAAGGAAGTGCCCCTTCCCACCCGTGCAGAGATGTCCTCTCCTTCAAGTTTTGTTCTCAAGGAGTAACGGGGAAGTTGATTTTGTTCTGAAGGATTAACGGAGAAGACCAGGCCAAAGTGAGTGCGGGGCTGCTAATTCTGGGGTGAACTTGCCCCCCTGGGGCCCAGCACAGCAGGCTAATGGAGCATGGTCCCCCATACGGGGCCAGTCAGCCTTTCTGTGACAGCAGAGACCCTGTGATGGCAGTGCTGACGCCCTCCCCACTTGGCCTTGTGGGGCGGCCGTTAGAGGCTGTCTGGTTAAGAACACAGGCATTGCTGACGTCAGGCGCTAACGCCAGAGAAGTCCCGGGCAGACCGAGACGAGGTGGTCACTCTAGAGTGTGACTCTGTCTCATCCCATACGGAAGAGAAGGACCTGTCGGTTCCGAGCGGAAGGGGAAGAGAAAGGCTCTCAGAAACAAGGGTGAGGGGCTCTGGGTACAGGTGTGCTCAAGGCTCTGGGGACGCTGACACCTCTGTCCTCAGTGTTGGCGGGACAGACGGGTCCCGAGGCTGACGGGGTGGGGATGAGGAAGGAAGTAGAGAATTGCGTCGGGGAAGTTGGGGCTGCAAGCATGTGTTAGGGCCGTACCCCCCCACGCCCTGTCCTCCACACCCACAGTCCTCTCTCCCCCTATTGACACACTGGTCAACCTTTTGGATCAACGTTTGAAGATCCAAGAAGAAAAGATCTGTCTCGAGCTTTAACATGTCTAGATTCAAATGCCAGCTGAGCCATTGATTGTGTAGCCCTGACCAAGTCCCCGAACCTCTCAGAGGCCTGGCTTCCTCTGCTGTCAGGGGACTCCTCTATAGCCTCCATCAGGAGTCCGTGTGGGGACGAAACAAGACGAGTGTGTGACATTGGGAAGTGCATTGGTGAGGCACCCAGCCCATACTTGTTTCTTTCGGCCTGCTCGTGTGTGGGGCCAAGAGAATCCCAACTTTGTTTCTTGAGAACTAATGCCATTATTTGTTTTCCTTTCTGATCCAGGCCGTCACCATGTCCACCTACTCCCCCGAGTGGATTTTAGAAAACTTTGAGTACGATGAGTCTGCTGAGGCCTGTGATATGGGGGACGTCGTGGCCTTCGGGACCGTCCTCCTGCCCATACTCTACTCCCTTGTCTTTACCTTTGGCCTCGTGGGAAACCTGCTGGTGGTGTTTGCCCTCAACAACACCCGGAAGCCCAAGAACATCACCGACATTTACCTCCTGAACCTGGCCTTGTCTGACCTGCTCTTTGTAGCCACACTGCCTTTCTGGACTCACTACCTGGTCAGCGAGCGAGGCCTTCACAACGCTGTGTGCAAACTCACCACCGCCTTCTTCTTCATCGGCTTTTTTGCAGGCGTATTCTTCATCACGGTCATCAGCGTCGACAGGTACTGGGCCATCGTCCTGGCCGCCAACTCCATGAACACCCGGACCGTGCAGCACGGCGTCACCATCAGCCTGGGCGTCTGGGCGGCCGCCATCTTGGTGGCTGCGCCTCAGTTCATGTTCACAAAACAAAAAGAAAACGAGTGTCTTGGCGACTATCCTGAGGTCCTACAGGACCTCTGGCCTGTTCTCCGCAACATGGAAGCCAATTTGCTTGGTTTCCTGCTCCCCCTGCTCATTATGAGTTACTGTTACTTCAGAATCATTCGGACACTGTGTTCTTGCAAGAACCACAAGAAAGCCAAAGCCATTAAACTGATCTTTCTGGTGGTCATCGTGTTTTTTCTCTTCTGGACACCCTACAACATCATGATTTTCTTAGAGACGCTTAATCTCTATGACTTCTTCCCCAGCTGTGACATGAAGAAGGACCTGAGGTTGGCCATCAGTGTGACTGAGACCATCGCATTCACCCACTGCTGTCTCAACCCCTTCATCTATGCATTTGCTGGAGAGAAGTTCAGAAGATACCTTCACCACCTGTACAGGAAGTGCCTGGCTGTCCTGTGCGGTCACCCTGTCCACGCCAGCTTCTCCCCGTCTGAGTCACAGACGAGCAAGCGGGAAAGCATTCTGAGCAGTAATTTCACTCACCACACCAGCGATGGAGACGGGTCTGTCCTCCTCTGAGGGGACCCCCGAGCCTTGCCCCTGCACACAGCCCGGAGCTCCTGAGCTTGCCACGGAATAACGAAGATGGCTTTTTTGTTTGTTTCTTACACGCAAGACACGATGCACCGAGTCCTCCGAGACAACTCGAAAGTGTTTTTGAGCGTTGTGCCCAAAATTTGAATGCTCAAGGGTAGGCATGTCTCTAACTGCAAATGTCAGGACTTTTTGTTCACAAATGACAAAAATTCAGCTTGGCTGCAGAGGAGGCGGAGTATCATTCACACGGCGGCCTGAGTAAGGGGTGGCGGAGCCATCAGAGCGCGTGGAAACTGGGGCTTGTGTCCGGCTAGGATTTCCTCTCTGTGGCTCTGAAACCTCTGAGTGGTGACGGTCCTCCCGGACACAGCTTCGCCAACAGTGGGTCTGAGAGCCATCCCTCTCTGGGATGGTTAAACTTCCCAGGGAAAGCTCTCATTGGCTGAGTTTGAATCAGATGCCCATCCCCGGACCAGGTTGTGGTATTTACCAGGGGCAGAATAGATAAGATGGCGGCTTCCATTCCAGTCACGTGGTTAGAGGTGCAGGAAGGCATATGTCTAAGGAGCTGGAGGGACCGGCACTGTTTTGATCCAATAGAACAAGAGCTGCCCACCTACCTTCCCATGGATCTGGCCCTGCCTCCTCACTGGTCACACCAGCCAGCACGCACTGCCAGCATTCTCTTCCTTAAACCCCTTTTTTTTTCGTGCCTCCAAACCTACAAAGGTTGTCCAGGGCCCGCTGCATCCAATCCAAGATGCTCCAGCACGTAGTCCCACCACTGAGTCCCCATTTCTTCCCCTTCCCGAAAGAACCCAGCCCTTCAGCCAACCAGAGCTCCTCCATCATGCACCCCCTGCTCCGGGCCCACACTGACAAGGGATGGCTTCCAATCCCACCTTCTCTGTTGCCAGCTGGGCAGCTCGGGGCAAGCCCAGCGCCAGCTTCCTTATCTGTAGATGGAGATCGTGGTGCTTTTCACATCGGGAGCCTCCTGCTCAGCATGAGAAACCTGTCACCAACTCTTGCAGGTCCCACACCTCTTATCTCTCTGGATCCAGACTTCAGCTTTCCTCCACCTGGCACAGTGCTCACGGGGCAGCCTTGGCATAGCCCAGAGGAGCCTCCAGGCTCTGCTGTGGGATGTAGCTCAGATAGAGAGGAGGCGGCCCTACAGCGGTTCTCAGAGGACGCTCCTACGTACACAGATTGAGAGTCTTCCCTGACCCAGCCCCAGACTGCCTTGCATACTCCTTTCCAGGTGCCTCGTGGCAAGCCCCTGCCCGTCTGAGGAGAACCCCCGTCATTCATGCCACTGCCAACTTGGAGGGCCAGGGGCACGGGCGCCGCTTCTTTCCCCTTTTTTAGCAAACATTCGGGAGGGTCTAATACTTCGAAGTTTGCAAACCTGTTGTAAGAATGCTCAAGAGAACGCACTCTGACCTAACCATGCGCGGTCCTCACCTGCCCGCCCGCAACTTGTTCACACTCTCCCGTGTTTACAGTTGGGAGCACAGCGTGCAGACCCTTTGTAATCTGCTGTTTTTCCCTTAACGTTAGACCACACGTGGCTTTCTATACAGTTTTGTACCGTTCGCCTTGGGAGGCTCTGCCAGGCTGCGTGCTCGTTGAAGGCAACCGACACTTCCTTGGGAGTCGGTCTGTTGGTTTAGTCGGTGGTAGAATGAGTCGTCTTCCTTCAGAATCACATCTCGTCATTTACTCACCGTTATCCTGTTGTTAAACATTCCACCCGACGCCAGTGTTTAGTAAATGTGTATTTCACAGCACTTCTGTCTGCGTAATGTCCTTTCTCCGGTTCAACGATTTCCTTTGGATAGATTCTTCCACCATGGGAATAACTGGGTCAAAGAGCAGAGGAAGTTTTTGGTTTTTGACACATACACAGGAAACTGGTTTAATACAAAATCGTAACTGAGCATTTATTATAGGCAAGATGTCAGCTCAGATCCAGAGCGGCCCCAAAGATGAGTGAGACCAGGCCTCAGCCCTCAGTGACCGAACATTTAAGTGCAGAACAGAGAAGTGGACAGGAAAGCAGACTTGGCGTTAATGGTACCCCGAGAGCGGTCCGGCCTGAATCTTCAGCGTAAGGGGCCCTCTGGGGAACGGAGGGGACAGCCTTCTGGGCTAAGTGACCGGCCTGTGTGAAGGAGGTGTGTGAGGGCACGGGGCACTTAACATGAGAAAAGCATGCGAATTTTGAAAGGCATTAGGAGCCGAGTGGGTGGGGACAGCCTTCTGGAACATTGGCTTAACGAGCTAACAAGAGGGGCGCGCTCTCCTCAGGCTCGCCACTGCATCGCAACCTTTGAATCGTCAAACTTTCCATTAAATTTTAACTTATTTCTGGACTCCCAAGAAAAGAAGGAAATATTCTTCTGGCTTGAGAAGTAAAAGTAGAGAAACACACACTTTCATTTTTAAATGAAAATTAAATTTATATCATAAGAAACATTCGCTCATCCATTTTGCTGAATAAGACGGAATAGGGAGAAAATAGGGAAGTTCATTGAAAACCCTAAATGGCAACGACGTTGGTGTCTAAATAAAGGAAAGCACATTTGAAAAGCACAGCTGTCCCTAACCACAGCTGGAGCAAACCCACGCCTGCTGCTGAGTTCTGGGCTTCTCCAAAGCAGAGGGAAATGGTGGGCGCCAATGGGAGAGAGATCTGCGATTGAGTCCAGTGTACTAACTCTGTAAACTTTGGCACATAACTTGACATCCCTGGGGCTCGGTTTCCTCATCTGAAAAAGAGGAATAAAAGCAGGGCTCACCCCCTAAGATTGTTGGGAAGAGTTAGTAGGCTTGCCTTCACAGGCTCACAGCGCATGCCTGGCAAAGAAAACTCAAATAAATGGTGGCGACTAATGTTTTTTCCTTCTTCTTATTAGATCGAACCTTTCCCAGTGAAGAAACTCATACTACCTTGTCCTTGCCTAGAGAGGACCAGGGGCTGGTGCAAGATCACGCAGTGAATTAATGAAAGAGGTAGATCTCTCGAATCCAAGTCTATGGATTTTTTCCTCATTTCAATAACAATACAGGTCAGTCCTATGATAACTGTAGTTAACTGTATTGTATATTTGAAAGTTGCTAAGAGAGAAGATTATAAAAATTCTGATCACACACGCAAAATTGTAACTACTTGAGGTGATAAATGTCTTCACTAACTTTATTGTGATAATCACTTTGGAATACATACGGGTATAAAATCACTGTTTTGGGGACGCCTGGGTGGCTCAGTCGATTAAGCATCCGACTTTGGCTTAGGTCATGATCTCGAGGTTCATGGATTCGAGGCTTGCGTCGGGCTCTGTGCTGACCTCTCAGAGCCTGGACTCTGCTTTGGGTTCTGTGTCTCCCTCTCTCTCTGACCCTCCCCTGCTCACCTTGTTTCTCTCTCTCTCTCTCAAAAATAAATAAAAAACATAAAAAAATAAAAATAAAAAAATAAAATCACTATGCTGTACACCTTAAACTTACATAATGTCATAGACCATTTATACCTCAATAAAGCTAGGGGAGAAAATACAGACCAACCCTGCCTCCAAGAGCAGAGAACACAGGTGAGCACGGAAAAAAAATCCCGAAGGAAGGTCTACAGGCGGATGATTTAGGCAGGGAGGGGAGATCTGCCCTTCAGAATGCTGAGTTTAATAGATCCATCCACCCACAATGACAGGTGCAGCCTGGGCGGGTCAGTGTTTGGTGACAGCGGTTCTGTGGCATCAGTGTCTCTAATGAAGATGGTCAACAGACAGAGGCTCATCACCAGGGATCCCCAGGGCCAAGACCAACAGCAGGCCCTGGGCGGGTGCACAGAGCCTCGGCTGAGAAGGGCCGCTGTCCAGGGACAGCCATTTCCCTGGGAGGCGGGGGGTGCCCAGCCCTTTCCAAATGCCCCGACTCACTTTAGACCTATTCTTCTCATCAAATGACCATCTGAGGGGGGAGTCAGCTTTCCAGGGAGAACTGGAGAATATCCTCTCTGGATTGGTGAGGAGAGCCAGGAACCCTTACAATCTGCTGCATCTGCGGTGTACGCGTGTCTGGCGGGCTTTCCACCGTCCCCCTCGGGGAGTCTACCCAGGAGCACCCAGGGAGAGACTTTACCTCTGGCCCCACGAGGCCAACAACCACATGTGGGACCCTGGCAACTGGGCTGAGAGGTCCACCGTGGGCACCACCCGCCCCTTAGATGATGTCTCATTAGTGCCCTCCAAATCAGGCAGTCGGTCCCAACTCACAGGTTACCTTTCTTCTCCACCCACACCCTGCTCCGCTGGTCACAGGGAGAGCTTCGGTTTCAGCATGACTCTTTATATCGTTTGCCTAACTGGCGAGGTGGGCAGCCCCACGGCAGGCCACCCCCAAGCGGTGTTATCTGAGAGCGAGCGACCAAAGCAGTTCTGAGCGCGTTTAGAACTTCCGGCTTCTCTTCAAGGCCCCTCCATCCCCAGGAGGGCCACGTCATTTTGTCAACGACGCGGGCGGCGTGTCTCCATTTGTGTTGAAGAAGACCTTGTTGGGCAACAGCCCCAGTTCCCCAGACACACCCAGACACGCTGGAAACCACAGAACACGCTCAGCAGGACAATTACTTCTCCTCCGTATTTCCTCATTTAGTAGAAACAAAAATAAATTTTAATTTGCAGTTGAGTACGAGGTTTTAAGAGTCCTTCGCTTTCAATGTGTTTGTTTTATATTCTTTATGACTTTTTCTGGATATAAAGGAGATGCATGGTCATAGGTCATACAAACAAGAAATGAATAAAAGTGAGAATTACACAATATTTCAGCTCTCTAAGAATTGTTTAACACGGAGGCGGTTTTCTACCGTGTTATTCTCTGCAGATATGAATTTAAGAGAAGATTTGAGATCATAACATAATATAGTTTATCTTATTTTAACATATAGTTTAACATGATAGCATAAACATTTTGCACGTGAGTCCACACAGACTTTAGCCAAGCCCCTGCTGATGGACGTAGAGGCAACCTCAGTTTACATTATTATGTACCACACTGTGCTAAACGTTAATTTTTGTGCATATCTTTGATTGTAGAAGAGAAATTACTGGATCAACCAAGGGCGCATCTCTGTGTCTTACAAGACTTCCATTCCTGGGGCGCCTGGGGGCTCAGTCAGGTAAGTGTCTGACTTTGGCTCACGTCATGATCTAATGGTTTGTGGGTTCGAGCCCCGCGTCAGGCTCTGTGATGACGGCTCAGAGCCTGGAATCTGCTTCGGATTCTGTGTCTCCCTCTTTCTCTGTGTCCCTCCCCTGCTTGCGCTCTGTCTTGCTTTCTCTCAAAAATAATAAAAATAAACATTAAAAAAATTTTTAAATACTCCATTCTTGAGAGGAAGTGGTAAGACTTACCTAGGAGAGAGAAAAGGAAAAAGAGACAAAGATTTTTTATTTTACTTGTTATTTTTAAAGTTTATCTATTTATTTTTGAGAGAGAAAAAAAAAAAGCATACACATGAGCAGGGCGGGGGCAGAGAGAGGGGGAGAGAGAAAATCCTAAGCAGGCTCCGCACTGTCAGTGCAGAGCCCAACGCGGAGCTCAATCTCGCGACCTGTAAGATCATGACCTGAGCTGAAATCAAAAGTCAGATGCTCACCTGACTGAGCCACCCAGGCGCCCAAGACAGGGGATTTCTAAAAGTGAATAAGAAATCACAAAATCAGGTGTTTTAAGGGAACAGAGACTGCTCAGTGCTTGGGCTAAGGGGTCGAAGGGGGGCCATCTGAGTCATGAAAACTCCGGGGGAAGGGGATGGAGAGTGGCTGTTTCATAAGGAAGGACTAGAGTTTCAGTTTTGCAGGATGAAAGAGTCCTAGAGACGGAGGGTGGTGATGGGCGCACATCATTATGGAGGGGACTTAATGCCACTAAACCGGATGCTTAAAAATGGCGAAGACAGTATATTTTACTACAGTAAAATTTGGGAGGAAGAAACTCCAATAGAATCAAGGAAGAGAAGGAGGAGACACCTCCTCTGGGGGAGAAGGTGGGGGGACTTAGGGGAGAAGTAGTGATGAAAAGCAATTTCATCATTCATTGCTCAGAGAGTCCCTGAGCAATTTGAGTGTTTAAAAAATTTGTGTCTTTTTAAAAAATGTTTATTTCTTTTGAGAAAGAGAGAAGGGGGGGAGAGAGAGAGAGAGCAAGAGAGAGAGAGAGAGAGAGAGAGCGCCTGCACATGAATGGGGGAGGGACAAAGAGAGAGGGAGAGCGAATCCCAAGCAGGCTCCACACTGTCCGCGCAGAGCCTGACCCAGGGCTTGAGCCCATGAACTGTGAGACCATGACCTGACCCGACCTCAAGCGCTGGATGTTCAACCAACTGAGCCACCCAGGCGCCCTGAGAGATTCAGGTCTGCACGACAAAAACAATCTGCAAAAGGCAACAGAAGAGGAGATTTACTCAGGCCTTAGCGTAGCGGATTGCAGGGAAGCTGCCTTTCAATGCATCCGGTGCCGTTTTGGATAGACTTGGAAACAGCCCTCAGTGTAATGGAGAACTCACTAGCCTGCAAAACGAAAACACACACACACACGACTTTATTTAAATCTCTAGTAAATTCTTTACAGGATGCGTTTCACAAATTGTTTATACCTTACACAGAAGTGAATTTATTAGCAATCCAAACCATAGTGGCGTTCGGAGGCCCTGTCCTCGGGCTTCGGCCAGCAGGTCGGATCTCGAGTCAGCCAGGGACTTCCTCTGGTGCCAAGTCCAAGAGCCCTTCGGTGAATCCAGGCGGCCCTGTTTGGGGGCAAGGGGATGCCAGCCTGGGAAGCCCAATACCGAAAGGCTCATTTACATCCGTGTCAGGAAGGGACATGTGCCCATTTCATGGCACCTTACATCACTGAGAAATGGAACCAGAAAGAAACTTCCACAGGCTCCCCCCACCTGTGCCTCCACGCAGCTGTTGCCCACCTGCTCTTCTTCCCTTCCGGGTCCAGTGGAAGGGTTTCCGCTGCTCAAACCTGAAGCCACACCCTCCGCTTGTGCGTCTCCTCCTCCCTCCTCAAGGGTGGTGCTTCTGCATCCCTCCGTTGGAGCTGCAGGATTCCCAGCGGGCACAGCCGAAACGCCTCTCATTTCTAGACCTTCTTCTGGACTCATCCCCCCCCTTCTATTCTGGTCCTTGTCTCTTCTCCAGTTAGGGACTCCCAGGAGGCATCTCCAGCCCCGTGGCCCCAGTCTGCCCTGCGCCTCTTCATCACTCACCCAGGCACCCTTGGCAAAGTCACGGGTGATCTCACATGGCCTGGTCAGAGGGTCCACCATCAGCCCGCCCCACTGACAGGCCAGCAGAACCTACAAAGCATAGCCCCGCCTCCTGCCTGGAGCACCTCTTCCCTTTGGTCCTGGGGATGCTGCTCTCTCTCCTGCTCCGACCCCCTCATGCCCTTCCAGTCTTCCTCTCGGGCTCCTTTCCGCCTCCGTGGCCTCTGAGCATCCAGGGCCTCGAGATGTCTTCCGTCTACACTCACTCCCCTCAGGTGCTCAGCCCGCTGCAAAGCTGGGAACAGCATCTCTCTGCACCGACAACATCCAAGCAATTTCTCCAGCCCAGACGGCTCGGAGGTGCAGCGCATTCAGCTCCCTAACCACGTCCTCAGGCGGACACTAAGCCTCTCCCGGTGCTCACCACAGAGCCCT
>PJEM01021435.1:0-11240 GCA_004023845.1 Helogale parvula | reverse complement strand
CCCCCCCCCCCCCGCCTCCGGTCCCAGGCCTGGCGCTGCCAAGACCAGTAAATGAGCCACTCATATACCTTTTGCTGCTCCTGTAGCCCCCGCCGACCCCCCATTGCCCCAAACCAGCTTCATGCTGGACTTGTGTAGAAGCTTGCCCGGCAGGGCTCAGCTGCCTCTGGATGTGTGCCTCTTGTCCCCGTTCCGGGGAAGGACTCCCATGACAGGAATGAAGTTCAGAGGTCATCTGTGAGCCAAGATCTACTGGCTCGGTTCTGCGTGTACCCCAGGCACCTGGCCCTTCTAAAGGCTGGAAGACGTGGGTCCCTGAGGGCCCCAGGGACTCACCCTCGGGGGTACCATCCCAGATGGGCATGTTTCACACGCCCAGTTCCCAGGGGGTACCAGCAAGGGACCACAGGCCATCCAGGCTGATGAGAAACGAATCCGTAGGGCGGAGGTGACAGATGGAGGTGACGAGTGTAGGTGACGAAGACGGGCGAGGTAGGGGGTAGGGCGAGGTAAGGCCGGAGGGGGCCCTGCGCAGACGGCCTCAGTGCGCTTGGCTGACTGCTCTATAATTCTGTGCTTCTAAATAAAGACCCTGTGGCCACCTGCATTCTCTGAGCCTCGAGTTAGGTTTACAAGCAGAGGTCCCGCGGGCGGGGAATACACAGAAGAGCGTAGTGAGTTCTGGAGTGCAGACATGGGATTCTGGGCCCAGCGCGCCGTAGTCATGCAACCAACGGCCGTGCTTCTCAGCCAGAATCAAGGAAGACGAAAGTCGACTCCTTTGCAGGCATCATCTCTTGTAGACATGCCAGACTTCTGGCCTCTCCTGTGGGGTTTCCTCACCCACATTCTTCCTGCAGCGAGAAATGAGTGTGCCTGTGGCCATCCTCCCTCGCTCTCCCCCTCCTGGGCTTGGCCGGGATTGGGTGGGTGGGGGCACTCAATGTGGGGACTACTCAGCACAGCTCACCTGACCACTGCCTCGGTGCCGAACACGGGCACACGTTCCATCTCACAATGGCCCTCTGACGGGTAAAGATGATCCCCGTTTTACAGATGGGGAAATCAAGACACAAAGATGTTCAAGAATTTGCCCAAGGTCCACAGTTAGGAATCGGCAGCCTGTTTTCAGAATCCATGCTCTTGACCCCTGGGCTACACAGCCTTCCTCCCCCCAAAAGAAAGAGACACCAGCTTGCTTCTCCCGCCTGTGAGGCTCTGGGATGCCCGTGGGACCCAGTAGGTGGGTGGGAAGGCCGGGCAGAGCTAGATCTCTCATTACACTGACATGGTGCCACCATTTACAGGGAGAGTTTGTTCCTTACAATAACCATGTGAGCCGGCAGGGAAGGAACTGCCATCCAAGGCCCGGAGAAACTAGGCGAGCCAGGGTCAAGATCACACGGCAGCTAAGACAGAAAACCGGCTCTCTCCAAACCCATTAGAGCTGGGACATGGCCTTGCTTTGGCCCCAAGACGGGGAGCCAGGGCTCCCTGGGACAGAGCAGGCCATTGTTCCCCAGGTGGGGGCCACCCCGTAAGCCATGAAGAGATGGATCTGAGGAAGTCTGTTCTCATGAAAAGACCAGGTATTTGGTTAGGATCCAGAAAGGCCCTGACTTTTCCCCGCGAGTCTCGGTGATTCAGAGCAAGACCTTGTGCCCCAGCTAACCTGGGTCTTTGAAGACCTTTCTAGAGAAGACAGCATACAATCCTGGGGACAGGTGGGAGGAGGAGGGGTGTGCCTCTCTCCCGGCTAGGAGGTCAGGCATGCTGGGTGGGGACATCGGCTTGCCTCCTGTCATCCCTTCCTCTCCCAACTGTGGTCATGTGTTGGCGTGGAGGGTTTGGTGTGTGGGACACTGGGGTGCATATCGTCCATTAGGCCTTGGAGGAAGGGCCTCTGCCTCCGGGGAGCCTCCAGGCCAGCTGGCCAGGGGCATGCAGCCCAAACCGTCACGGAGTCTCCACTCTGTGGCAGCAACAGCACCTGCGTCCGATCTCTCATTAGTCTGGGGGGCCAGCATGGGGGCACATCCATATTTCCTATTGTTACAGCCCCCAGGTTGGCAGGGGCACAGCACTCCCGATTCAACCTGAGTCAGAGGTAGGGGCAGCTCAGAGGGACCTCTGGGTGTCAGGACAGCAGAGGACAGGAGGCAGGGCACAGAGTGAGGCCAAGTATGGGAAGGAAGGGAAAGGGATGGGAAGAGGGGGGAGCAGAAAAGTCTGGGTCTGGGGGAGCCTGTTCAATAGGACAAACTACCAAGTCTCCCCAGCTCGGCTTCAGAAGGAGGCTTTGGGGAATGGAGTGGCAGAGCCTAGTGGCTCCTAATCTTTCTTTCCCCTTGTGTCTCTCCTTCACCTTGGGGTTTCTTGCTTCACTTCCCACCACTGACATCATACTGACCCCAACAGAACATTTCCTCTAAGGCCACGGTTCAAGTGTGAACCAAAACCTGGTGACACCAAGAAGGCCTGCTGGAACTTTCAGAGGTTTTATTAAACAGTATTTGTTGAATGAATGAGTACTTAGGGCAAACAGATGGGCATTAGCGGATGATGCCTACAAGGCTTAGGAATGGTGCGGCTCACAGAGCCTGGGTTTCAGAATCTGCCCCTGCCAGAGCTTGGTGGGCTCCGGCCTTGCCTGGGCCCCCTCCCAGGGAGGAGCTGGTTGAGGCCCGGCGCCCCAGGGATCCTTTCTGGTGCCCCGAAAAACACGTGGCCCTCTGCATCCACCTAAATCGCTTGCATTCCCCTCTCCGGGCAGATGACACCTCCAGGAAAGACCCTGTGCCCAGGGGCACGGCTCTCCTTTGGCGGATGTGGAGGCGCCCCTGTTTCTTAAGCCGGGCCATTTCGGGAGGCCACAGAGCCACGCCTGCTTTTACCCAGAGTGTCCTGGGCAGGGCCGAGGTCCCCTGCAGCTCAGGCCTGAGCTCCTGCAGCCTGTGCCGGTCCCAGGGTGAGCACAAAACCAAAACCGGCACTGACAGCATCGGTTTCAAGAGCCTGCCACTCTGCTCCCGCGGGCCTGGTTGGCCCAGCTCCCCCGCTTGGCGGCAGACCCAGCCAGAGGCAGGGGCCGCACCGGCTGTTCCATGCAATTTGTGTCCCCTGGGTAGAAGAACCATCCCGCAAGCCTGGGTTGGCTGAGTGGTGGGACGGCAGCCACTGCCCTGCCCTGCCCTCTCCCCTCCCGGCACAGGGCCCCTCCTGCCCTGGACTTCCAAGGCTGTGTTGTTGCAGGTAATTAAAAGGTTTTAATTAAATTAGGATCCCATCTGGCTGGGATCAGTCAGGCCCTTAACAAGGATTGTGTGTCACCAACATCAGAATGTGGACGGGGACTCAGATGTGCAGGGGTTGAATTTGGGGACTGGAGGCCTTTCGGGCGGAGCGGAGAATCTGTCGGAGCCCTTCAGGAGGGGCTCCCTGCCCTCCACCTCCCCAAGATGGAGGCTGGGTGTCTCAATGCCAGGCAGGCAGTAGGGAGAGGACCAGAGCTTTTCCCATGTTCATTCTCGCCTGCAAGCCCATAAACCATCTCTGGTGCGCCGCAGATTATGTGTGCATTCTCTCCTTTCTACAGATGAGGAAACAGGTCCACAGAAGGGAAGTGCTCAGACACATCCACGGAGTCAAGTGCTGTAGATTTAACTGTAAGAAACAGAGACCCAAATGGGATGCCTGGGTGGCTCGGTCAGTTAAGCGTCCAACTTCAGCTCAGGTCATGATCTCATGGTCTGTGGGTTCGAGCCCCGCGTCGGGCTCTGTGCTGACAGCTCAGAGCCTGGAGCCTGCTTCGGATTCTGTGTCTTCCTCTCTCTCTGACCCTCCCCTGTTCACACTGTCTCTCTCTCTCAAAAATAAAAATAAAACCCTAAAAAAAAAAAAAGAAAGAAAAAAAGAAATGGAGATCCAGAGCCCAGCGGCTTTCAATAAGGTAGCAATTTGATTTTTCTCTCACATAGAAGTCTGAAGATGGGTAGTCTGGGGCCAGTGTGGTATTTCTGGTGCACAAAATATTCTATTTCACCAGGTGTTTAGGAACCAAGCCTTTCCCCGGCTTCCTCCTCTGCGACTCCCAGGATGTGACTCTGATGCCCGTAGTCTAAGATGGCAGCCAGAGCTGTCTTTCAACTGTCTTATCAACTGTCTTTCTAGAAGTTGCCAAATAACCTTTGGCTTCCACAGCGCTGGCCGGATCTTAGTCACGTGACCACATCAAGGTGCAAGAGAGACAGAGAGACTGAGTTCTTATCTCAGGCAGCCCTAGGCCTGAGGATTCCAGTACTATGGAAAAAGGTGAAATGGACATCCCAGGACAGGTAGCAGCCTCTGCGTCGTGTGTTATGGGGCAGAACCAGGCTGGGAACCCGGGTCTCCCACCTCCAGCCCAGGACTGTTTCGCCCAGCTCCCCTAGGAGAAAGGCCGAAGCTAACATAAACCTACGTCCCCCAGGATGCTGGGGCGCCTGGTGGCTTAGTCGGTTAAGCATTCAGCTTCGGCTCAGGTCATGATCTCACAGTTCATGGGTTCGAGCCCCGAGTCAGGCTCTGTGCTGACAGCTAGCTCAGAGCCTGGAGCCTGTCTTCAGATTCTGTGTCTCCCTCTCTCTCTGACCCTCCCCTGCTCATGCTGTCTCTCTCTCTCTCAAAAATAAATAAAACATTAAAAAATTAAAAAAAAAAAACCAGGACGAGGAAGTCATACTCGTCGAGTGAACCATTTAACTTTTCCTGACAATGGTCTGGCATATGCAGCTCCCTAGGTTTTCACACAAGGACATCGGGGAGATGATTGATGTCCTTTGTCCAAAGCCACCCAGCTAATAAATTACAGACCCGGGACCGGGGACGCACAGCCAAATTTCTGCAACACACTCGTTGCCAGTTTCGTGGCAAGTTCAGTGACAGTTCAAGAGGTGCCAGCTTGTCCTTTGGGACATCTAGCCAGGTGGCCCTGAGATGACGAACTGGAAAGCTTTGAAGTAGGCATCCATCGCTTGGATTATGCGGTCAGCTTTTGAGTTTGGCAGGCCCACAGGAAACCGGGTCCCCCGTGGAACCAGAGCCCAGCCCCCGGCGGAAGAGTGCCAGGTCTCCTCTGGCATTTGTGCTTAAGATTGGTGGCAGCTGCCACTCCAGGGCTTTGGCATAATTGGCAGGTGCCGCCCCCACCCGATCTTGCCTCCTCCCGGTGGGGCTGGCGGCGCCTCTCTTCGCCTGTCACCCCAGCCCCCGGTTCTCCTTGGAGGACCACAGGACTCAGAGCCCGTGGAAGGAACATTTCTCTCTCCCACTCCCAGCCGTGGCATTGGATCGCTTCCCAACTGGCTCGTTGTGTCTCCCACAGTCCCCCCCCCCTCGGGGTAATCCAGGTCCCTGGTCACCCCCTGACCTTCAGCTGCCTCCACCCCCGTACACACCCTCCCCTCCCCCCCACCCACCCACTGCCTCCTGCTTCTCTGAGCAATGGGCTTCGCCTCAGGAGACTGCCACATGCAAGGTCACCAGCATCCCTGCCAAGGATGGGGAAGGGGGTGACTCAGTTCCCGCTTGCTCATCCCAGGGAGGAAAAATGAGGGGGAAGGAGGACAGAGGAGGGACCTAGACCCTACTGCGTTTGCCTTAAGCTTCTCTCAGAGGAAGACTCAGCTTTGCTGCCACTTGACCCCATACGTATTCTCTCGTTTGCGTCACAGACTGCTGGGAAGATTCACCCCATCAGAGGTGGGGACACCGAAGCCTAGACGGTGCTGTGGACAAAGCCAAAGGGCAGAGGCAGCCCCCCCAGCGTCCTGAGAGCGGGCTTTCCCCAGCCCCGTGTCCATATTGTAGTTCTTGCCCTCGGGGAGACCCCAGTCAAAGGAGGGAGAAACAGATGCTGTCGGATATGGAGGGACAGACCCCTGGCTCCTCAGCCTTCTAGGGAGATCGGGGCCATGACCTCAGAGAGCATCAGTCTGGTAGGCTTGTTTCAGAAGCTCCCCTCGGGTGAAGGAGACAAGGCGTCTGCCAGGCAGCAGCTCCCCAGCTAGGCTGAGCAGATGGGGCCACTGGGCCACAGGACCAGACGGGCAGGGGTGGGATGGGGGTCTCCCTTTCTGGGAGAGGAGACAGGCTCCTTCTAGAGGAATCTGCTCTCCTGGGAGCAGTTGAATGGCAAGATCAGGTGATCAGAGAGCACTTTATAGGCATTGGGGGATGTCACAGACATTGCTCACCAAGGGGGCAGTTAGATGGACCCCTTACCTTCGTGAGGACAAGGGGGCCTAGGAAAGATCTGGTGGTGGCAAGAATACCAGGGCCCAGAGGTCTATTCCAAAAGAATTACAATTGAGGAGAAAAATCTATTAGCAAGCTCCTAGCTGAGAAAAGCAGCCAGGTTACTGGGGAAGGCAGAAAAGGAGGGATGAGGCAGTGGAGTGTGCGCGTGGGTGAAATGAAGTTATTAAAATGAACCCACCCCCTGCTCAGGCCGTATGTGCGCCAAGCAGGCCAGCCCTCCAGCTGTCAGCAGCATCTGGCTCTGCACAAAACAGGAGCCAGAGGGGGGTGGGTCAGAGTGTCCCTGGGTCCTGCTGGTAGTTCAGCCAGGCCAGGTGACGGGGGCCGGGACCGCTCTCCTCCCTCCCTTCCTCCAGTGTCCACAGGGCTGTGGGAGGTAGTTGTGTCCGGGATGCATCCTCGGGTGAGAGAACACGCCAGATTCCAGCAGCCCCTAGTCCCCGCCCCCCCCCCCACCCCCACCCCAGGCAGGGCCTGAGCCCCTGGGCCTGTCTGACTTCTAAGCACCTGTCCGTCTCCAGGGTGGGAAGGGGGAGAGAGTGGACACGGTGGAGTGGTGGGGGTGGGAGGGTGGTGCGTGTCTCCAATCTCTGCTCAGGGAGCGGTGGCCCCGGGAGGCCTGCACGGAGCAGGGAAAAGCGGGCACAGGAGTGTGAGCCTGAGTCATGTGCCCTTTCTGGGTCACTTCATACAGCAAGGTGGCTTCTAAGGCCTCGTCCAGCTCTGCTCTGCAGTGAGAGGAGCACTGGGCCGTGCTGCGTGCTGGCGGGCAGAGGAGACAGGCGCCTGGTGGCAGGGCCATCTCTTCTCCTCGTGCTAGGAAGTTCCTCACTGTGGCTGCATGGCCGAAAGGGACCCAGGGGACCTGCGGGCTGCCCTCCCAAGTGAGCAGATCTAGGATGACCTTAGAGAGGGCACTGTGATCCTGGTACTCGGGGCTCAGAGTTCTGCTCACGGCTGACTCTGCCAGATGGGGCGCCACCGGCAGACATCCATCCATCCCAAGGCCCTGTTGGCCAGGACAGGGGAATGGCTCCTTTCAAGCCTCCTTCTGTCCCCAATACCCCCCAACCCGACCTGTTTCTGCACTAGCCCGTCATCAGACTGAAAGCCCAATAGCCCAACTTTCTAAAAGAACCCTTCCAGAGTTTTCTACGAGAAGCAGCTGGAAGTCACAGCTGGGAGAGAGCCTCAGTGGTGTCCCTTCATCTTAGGGGCTCGCGTTTTAACCAATGCTATGCTCCCCGTGATTCAGATGCCCACTCACATCGGACAAGCTCGAGTTGGGCACATTCCTCATTTTACAAAGCGGAAAGAGACCCAGAGAGGAGGATGGGCATGTTCCAGGGCCACGGAGCAAAACCCTGACAGAGCGTGGGCCCCCTACCCCAGGCCCACCCAAACGGCCGCCCAGAGAGGCCACACGGAACACCGTGGACCATCCCCCCACTAGCTCTTCCTCCCCAGGCTGCTCTGAAGATGGCACCCCCCCCCCAAGGAGCACCAAAGAGTGTCCTCCCAGCTTTCCCGACAGCCCCAGAAAGGAGGCCGGAGAGGGAAGCCCTGAGGCCCTCCATGAGCACCAGCTCCGACAGCTGTTGTCCGGGCAGCGCTGGCTGGACAGGGTGGGGGGGGCACCCTGGGCCCTTTCCCTCCTTCCCTCGACAGTTCAGAATGCCGTGCCCTGGGAAAGCTTTATTCCCGGCTCCAGAACGAGACTGTGTACACGGAAGCTGACAATCAAGGTGATATCACACCCCGCCCTCCCCTCCCCCACCCACAGACAGACACCACGGAACAGGTCCGGCGCACCCCTGTCAGCCTGGAGTCACCCGGCCCGAGTGGCTGAGGGCCCCCGAGCCCCAGGCTGACAGGCGAGTCTTGCTGGCCGGACAGAGGACACTCCCAGAGGAGCCAGCAGGGGGTAGGGTGGTGAGGGGGACACAGCGCAAGGGGCGGGGGGCTTCTATCTGTGGCCTTGGTGTTGGGAGAACCACAATCACCCTCTGTTTCAGCTTAAGGATGGGTGTCCCATCAGCACAAGGGTGGGCGGGGGCGGGCGGGGACAGGCAGGGGAGGGGTGGCAATGGTAGAAGAGGGAGTTTTGGAGCTTAAGGATGGGTGTCCCATCAGCACAAAGACGGGCAGGGGCGGGGTGGGGAGAGGGACGGGCAGGGGAGGGGCAGCAATGGCAGGAGAGGGAATTTTGGAAAGGTGTGGCCTGGCTGGGAGCAAATGGTCTATTTATCAAGACATCAAAGGGACTCCAGGGGTCACCACTTCAGACTGAAGCCAAGCTCAGGCCACAGTCCAGGACAAGGGGCTGAGAGGGCCCCCCCCCAGGCAGCCCTATTTCTGCCATCCTTTGTTGCCTACTTGGCGTCCACTCTGACGAGATACCCCTCTCCTTGGTGCTTTTCTTCCGCAGGATGGCAAAGAGGAAGTCAAGGTTTCAGGCTCTTCTCCACGACTTTATCCGGCCACACCGGTCTGCCTTCCCCGGGGATCTCGGGGGCCCAGCATCTTCCTGTCGCCCAGCAGGGAAGCCCAGTGGGGCTGCCCAGAGAGCTCACTCCTCCTTAGTGCTCCTATGCCCCAGTCGCTCCAGAACCCCAGGCTGGGGCCAGCGCTTGGGACCCCTTCCCCACCACCACGTGGGACTTGGCCTTGGCCCCACCTGGCATCTCCTCCTCTCCACCCCCCTCCCTGCCTGAGGTCCCTCCCCTTCCCTGCCCAGTATCCAGCCAGATGGCCTCCTCCGTGGGCAGGCCTGTCCTTCCAGCCCCGGCCCGGCCTCGGTGGCCTGCCCAGGGTCACCCGGAGGGGTAGTAGGGAGTATCGCTGTGGTAGTTGTAATCTGGGCACACCTTCTGGACCAGCCTGTAGTCCGTACTGTAGAAGGCGATGTAGACGCAGACGACTTTGAAGGGCTGGGAGCAGCTCCAGGTGGCTGAGCTCTGAGCGTGGTCGCGGGAGCAGGTCTTGGCCGGGTCGTGGGTGCAGAGCGAGGTCCGGCGACCCCGTTCCACCTTCTCCCACTCCATTCGGCAGTTGAAGATTTTGGAGGCCTTGGCTTCGATGAAGATCTGCCGCTCCTGGTGGAACTCTACCGCCTTACTGGGGGGCACCAGGCTGATGGAGATGTTGCCCTGGCCGGTGGCATTGTGCCGGAAGTGGACGCTGAAGGTCCCGTTGCCGTGGTCCACGATCTTTCCCGTGACGAGCAGGTTCAGGGCCACCGTCTTGATGTTGGAGTAGAAGTCACCCCAGCCAAAGATTTTCTTCACCTTGGCTGAAGGTGCGGGGCTGTGGTTTGGGTGGTTGGGGGGCTGCCCGAGGACCCCCCATGCCTCCCCAGGGGGAGCCAGCAGCCCTAGCAGACTGAAGTTGGCCACGGGGCGGGACTTAGGCGAGATGTGGCCTCGCTTCCGGGGCATCCGGGGCCGGGGCTGGCTCTCGTGGTCATCACGCTCAGGGTCCTCAGAGCCGGGAGGACCGTCATCCTGGCCGTAGATGACCTGTGGAGGGAGTTGGGAGGAGAGTGACAGCCCTGTCCTCAGAGGACCCAGGAGTTCTGGTCACTATGTCCCCCACCAACTGCCTCAACTCCCTGCCTGTCCCTTCCACTGGCTTGAGGCTGAGTGATGGTTTGCCCGTCTTACTCTAGTGGTCGGGTGCCCTCCGGCTTGTGCTGTGGTCCCATCTCGCCCTTTGACACTCAGGTCACCCTGGTCCCCTCCCCGCACTGTCCTGTCTCTGGCTCCTACAGCATCTGGAAGGACGGTCAAGGATTCTCTCCAATGGACCATGGGACCAGAGAGACACAGCCCCTGCCCCTAGGGAGTCCCCATTCTGACAGGGGAGGCCCAGCTCCTGATCTTGGGAGAGTCCTCATCCGACATCAGAACATATCCTTGCGCTGACAGAGCCCCCAGTCTCGCAGGAGCGGTTCCTAGGGCTAGAATTTTACAGAGTAAACTCCCCGCCCCCGTGAAATTCCCAGGCTGATGCGGAGGCGCAACCACTGCTCTCAAAGAGCCCCATCCCTCTGCTGGGACAGACCCCCCCATTGACGGGAGAGGTGTGGCCCCTGCTTTTTGGCACTTTCTAGGCTGTTAGATGGGACGCCACCACCCTTACTTGAGTCCTCTGAGACTCAGAGGAGCAGTAGACAATGAAATAAGAGAGCTGAGCCCAGTGACATTCTCTCTCCTGTACAAATGCAGTTCAGGTTTGGGCAGAGGGATGGGGGGTGGTGCCTGGAGTGAGTCCCACACCCTGACGACCAAGCTGTGGAAAAGTCCAACACTCTGGGGCCCACCGATGACGCGAGGCCAAGACACTAGCACCCTTCGAGCCAGGAGTTCTTAGTATTCCCATTCTACGGATGAGGCCACCGCGGTCCATCCCTCGGAGGCCGTGTCACACGGGGTCAGCCCTTCCATTCCACTGCACACACTCCCAGCCCCGGAGACCAGGTAGGTCCGTGTATGGAGATTCTCTCCAAGGCCCATCCCCACCCTGGAATCCTCCGCCAAAACTGCCAAGGTTCAGCCGGCAGAGCCGGAGTCGCTGTGACCACAGGCACCACCAGGGAAGGCCTCCTGGAGGAGCTGTGGGGAGGGCCAGCAGGACAGCGTGACCCAGCGCAGGCTGGGGACAGCTCCGGAGGGCAGCAGGGAGCCGACAAGGTTTCCTGAGGGCAGCCGCCTGGTGTGTGCTTACTCAGCTTCCAAAGAGAGTACTCGCCCTGTGTGTCCCCTTAGCAGCACTAGGGGCACCGGCTCACATCTGGGGCAGCATTTGGGTTTGCTGGTGACCCCTGGGGTGAGGACGGGAGGGCTGGGCTCTGGAGGGCTCCCCAGGGGCCTGGGGTGTTCACGCCCCCTGCGTCTGACCCTGGCCATGCCCGCAGAGGTGTGCTGGGTGGCCCAGCCGGCTAG
>PJEM01021434.1:0-11249 GCA_004023845.1 Helogale parvula | reverse complement strand
CCCCCCCCCCCCCCCCCCCCCCCGCCTTTGTTCGGGGCTCTCCGCATGGAATCACTGCCCCGGTAAAGTCTGTGATCCCGAGCTTAGGCCCGGGCAGCCTAAACTCATAACAAAGCCCTTTGCTTTTGCATGCGTGACTCGGTCTCCCTGGCAGTCTCTGGTTTTGGGGGACGATATTAAAAATCTGGGCATAACACTACCACTTCTCAGTTCTGTGTCCTTTGGCAACTGACTTAACTCATTTGTGCCTCAGTTTCCTTATCTGTAAAGTAGAGATCACAGGAGAATGTATGTCACTGGTTGTTGCAAAGATTCAAGTGCTCAGAACATTCTGGCACACGTACTATTTAAAAGTGTCAGTTATTATGATGCGCAAAATTACTCTTTTGGAACATATTGTTGGTGAAGAAACTGAGATCCGAGAAACAGAGAAAAGGCTAGGGAATGGGCCACTGGGGGGCGTCAGGCTTGGGAAGCCCAGGCTGCTAGAACAATCCACCCCGGGCTGTGGGTCCAGCAGCCTGTGCTGACCCCAGCCAGCTGCACAGCCAGTGCAAGGAGAGGCTAGGGTGGAAGGTGTCAGAAGGGGGGCAAAAACCTGAGAGAGAATCCATACCCAAGGACTGGAGGACTGGTCTTGATTTCACTTTGAGAAACAAGCAATACGTTCAGTCAAATTGCAAATCTGTTTTGTATCTTTCAAAAGCTGGGGGTGGCTTATCATTGTTTGTCCCACAGATGGGTTTGCAAATTGTCAGCCAATTAAAACACTAAAGTTAGCAACATTGGTTACTCAGTTCCCAAAAGTGCACACTGAATGTGCTGTAAGTGAGCTGGCTTCCAAAAGTCCAGGGAGGGATACAGATTCCAGTTCCTGGTAATGACTTAAAACGCAGCAGTTAAAAAAAAAAAAAAGCCATAGCTGAGTGTGGTTTTTCACCCTATCCTTTTAGTTCTTGGCTCCCTGAGAAGTATAATTGAAATGACTGGTTGAGTTCTGCCTGCTGAAATCTGTCTTTGTTCACGTGGAAGCCAGAGAAGGCGTGCAGCTAGGTGAGCTTGGGGGCAGGGAGGGGAGCTGGGGACAGAGGAGAAGACCCCCTGGCTTCCGCATCCCTCATCATGATTAGTGGTGGGCGAGTCTCCGGAGCTTCCTGACAATCTGTCTCATAAAGACTGAGATTAGAGTCCCTTTGACATCAGCTGGTTCACACTGGAATGACATTCCATTTTAAAATATCTCCCCTTGAGCAATGTTATCAAAACTTGCATCATAGTATTTACAATAATTATAAGAGGAACTTGCCTGTTCCCCAAGTCACATGGGTCCATATATCTGAAGAACAAGTTACAGAGAAATGAATCTCAGGGGGCTTTAAAGGGAAATACCAGAGAAAACTGGAAGAGAATGAGGAGCATAAGGTAACAGAAAACTCCAAAATATTGAACTCCGAGTAGGTAGTCTAGAAAGTGTGTGACCTGAGGACAAGAAATTGACGCCTCCAAGTGTTAGTTCCTCCAAGTCAGTGGCTCTTAACTGGCTGTCACAACAAGGAGAGCAGGTGATCCTGGCATCTGGTGGGAAGACCTCCAGGATGGTGCAGAGCACCTTACAATGCACAGCACAGCCTCCCACACAAAGAACTACCCACTATTTACCCACAAATGTCAGGCGGTCAAGATGGAGAGTTTCTGCTTTATATTGCACATAATTTCTGCAAACCCAGTGTTTTTCTAGTTGGTGTCTTGTCCAGGTCCTTCACAGACAGTTTTCTGCCTTGAACTGGGTAACTAAATATTGTAAAGACATTGAATAACACATGAGTGTACAGATTAATGGATTGCTGTGCCCTGGACACATGCATAACCACCGGCCAGGTCAAGAATGGGGGTACTGGCCACGAGCCGAGAACCGCGCCGTCCACTGTGGGGCTCAACAGTTCAGACACTTCCTTTCTCCTCATTCTCCTACTCAGATCTAGGTTTCTTTGCAAATTACCATCCAACTATTTACCCCTAAACGTTTTTGTTTTATCTATTTTGGACCTTTACATACACGAAGTGTGTGTTCTTTTCTTTCTTCACTCGTCATTTTGGTGCATTCTCTCTACGCCGCTGCATGTAGCAGTAGTAAGTGCCTTTAACTGCTGTGTGACGGTCTGTCGAATGGTTACGCCTCATCCTTTGTAGGGTTGACGGGTGTTTGGGTTGTTTCCACTTTGGGGCTATTACGACTGTTGCTCCAGACATTCTTGTATGTCTACTCTGATGCGTACATGCCCATGGCTCTGTTGGGTTCATAGTTAGGAAGGCAGCTCCTGTTAAATAAACTTAAAATTTTTTTTTTTTTTTTTTACAACGAGAGCACCTTGGTGGCTCAGTTCATTCAGTGTTTGATTGGTTTCAGCTCAGGTCATGATCTCAGGGTTCGTGAGTTCAAGCCCCATATCAGGATCTGTGCTGATGGTGTGGTGCAGAGCCTGCTTGGGATTTCCTCTCTCCTTCTCTGTCTGCTCTTCCCTCTCTGTCTCTCAAAATAAATAAACTTAAAAATTTTTCCAAAAAAAAAAAAAAAGGAACACAGCCCCTCAGCCACAGAGCATAAGCATCCTCAACTCAATAGATAACGTCAAATTCTCATAAGTGCTTCGTAGAAACTTCTGAGTCCACATGCTATACTTGAGCACCAATTACTGTACATTTTCTTCAATAGTTGGTATTGTCAGTCTTTTTAATCTTAGCCATTCTGGTGACATGTGGACAGATCATACTGTGGCTTTGGTCTGCATTCCTCTGATTACCAAGAAGGTTCAGCAGCTTGTCATAAGTTTATTGGCCATTTAAATAGCCTCTCTTTGTGATGTGTCTCGTCAGGTCCCTCACCCATTTTTCCACAGGAATGTCTTTTTCTTTGTAATTCTGTATATATTTTTGACATTAGACCTTTGTGGTTTATTCAAGTTCATGTATCTTCTCATCTGTGACTTCCTTTTTGCCTTCATGATTGTGTCTTTAATGAAAAAAATTTTTTTAAGTTTCTTTACTTACTTTGAGAGAGAGAGCACAAGCAGGGGAGGAGGAGAGAAAGAAGGAGAGAGAGGGAGAGGGAGAGGAAGGGAGGGAGAGAAAACGGGGGGAGGAGAGAGAGAGAGAGAGAGAGAGAGAGAGAGAGAGAATCCCAAGCAAGCTCCAAGCTGTCAGCACAGAGCCCAATTCAGGGTTCGATCTCATAAACCCACCAACTGAGTGATCATGACCCGAGTTGGAATCAAGAGTCGAATGCTCAACAGACTTAGCGACCCAGGTGCCCCTGAACATAAGTTTTTCAAATTGTGATGTAGTTGATCAAATGTATCCATTTTTTATATCCTGTTTAAGAAATTTTTCTACCTTGCAATCATGAAGACAATCATTTATGTTATTTCACACAACTTTTATTGTTTTGTCCTCATTTTAGGACTGTAATCTACCTCGAGCTGTTCGGATATATGGGTGAGAAAGAGGTTTTATGTTTTAGTGTTTATTTTTAGTGCACACTCCCAGTGATAGCTATTGAAACAACTGTCTTTTCCCCACCGCTTTGCAGTGACACGTTTGTCGTAAATTAAATGTCCATAAATATGCAGACCCGGCCTTTGGATTTTCAATTCCACTTCAGTCATGTGTTGATTTTTGAGTCTATCCCACATTATCTTAATGAATACAGCCTTACAGTAATCTTAACATCAGTACTGCAAGCCCCTGTGCCCCTGCTTTGTCAATAATGTCTGAGCTCTCTTCAGCCTTTTTATTTTCAAATGAATCTTAAAATCAGCCTTTCACACACACGCACACATTTTAGAAATGTTAATGCCACTGCAATGAATCTGTAACTTTTGATTATTACATTTTGCAGTCCATAACACAATGCAGCTGTCCACAGAGGAAGGCCTTCTTTAAATATCTCTTTAATGTTTTATGGCATTTCGTACAGGTCTAACAGAACACAAAAGGTAGAATTTGTCAACTCAGGCATACGTGAATTATAGATTTGACTCAACAGAAAACATTACTCATAATTCAAAGGATGCAGGACCAAGAATACAAGACGTGGGCAATGCATTCTTCCTTTGGAAAAATCCAAAGCCATCCACAAAGCAACAGACAGATTCTTCTTCCTCTGTGTTCGGCTAGGTGGGGGCTCACATTCACCGTGTGATGTTTTAGTGATGGAATATCGCTTATGTAAAAGGGACCATGCTGATTAGAGATCGTCCCCATTTTATACTCAACAAATTGTGTAGCTCATGTGACATTCTCCAGCCTGTCATGTCCTCAAAACACAGTATGTTCCAGGGGTTTTGTTTGTTTGTTTGTTTTCACAAGAGGTAAATAATGCGAACAGCAATTTATTAGAAAATGACTCTCATTCATCTTTCTGCTGCTAATCCCAGGAGCATGCTGACCGGAGGTGGGGTTACTAGTATGCTGACTCATGGGACTGATCTCCATTCTCCTCCTGCCTCGGAAGGCTTGCTGTTTATAAGCCTGCTCTTACCATTTTTCCTGCCAAGTCTCTTTGTTAGATATACTTCTAACTGCTTGATGATATTGGTGTTATTTTAAATGATGTATTGCTTTTAAATACCATTTCTAACTGCTCATTGCTGGTATGTAGATATACAGGTTTTAAATTATATCAGCTTTGTTTCTAGTAATAAAAACTTAATGTATTTAGTTTTGTAAGCTTCTTATGAATCTATAAATTCTAATCATCTGTAACTTATCTTAGATTTTCTACTACCTGGTCATATAATTTGCTGTAATGAAAGCTTTCTTCCTTTTTTCCCCTCAATTTTTATATTATTTCTTTATTTGTCTCATCTTATTTCACTGGCGGGAGCCTCTGGTACAAGGTTGAACAGAACTGGTGAGAGCCACTTTCTTCCTGATTGCAAAGGAAAATGTGCCATTATTTCACTATTGTATAGAATGTTTGCTGTAGCTTTTGGTAGATGACATTTATGAGGTGAAGGAATATACCTTCTACTGCTGATCTGCTGAAAGTTTTCATAATAAAGAGAGGCTGGATTTTATCAAATCCCTGTTTCTTGGTGCCCATTGAGATGACCTTATATTCTTCCCCTATTTATGTGACTTATTACACTGATAAGGTTTTTCCTATTACAACAACTTCTCATTTCTAGAATAAATCCAACTTGACCATGACAATACATACTTCCATGTTGCTGAATTCAATTTGCTAATGTTTTGATCAGCATTTTTGCATCTGTATTCATGGGTGAGATTGGTCCCTAGATCTTCCTTCTTGCATTGCCCCTTTGAGGTTACGGCAATTCATAAAATGAACTGGTTGGTATTCTTTTCTTATTTTATGGGAGATTTTGTGTACATCGGGATTATTTTTTCCTTAAATGTTTGTGAAATTTCCTGGAACTATCTAGGTTTCACAGACTCCTTAATTGAAGCTTCCAGTTGTCCAGTGACTTCAGGGTTATCCAGTGTCGTAAACAAGCAGCAGGAAATAGAATAGAAAAATAAAATACAGTGAGCACTACAGTTAATTGGAAAACACTTCAATGCCTTCCAGAAGAGATAAACCTACCCACGGGCACACACACAGACGGCCAGGCAGCCACGGCTACTGGAAACCACCGTTTCCTGAGGGCCTCCTTCAAAACTTCACCACTTGGTGAATGATGTAAGATATAGGGCCTTCAACAGGCTCTTACTATCTGAAGCCTTAATCTTAAATCATTTGTTTACCTTCCTCTATGAAGTGCATTCCCACCTGTTCCTCAGCCTAGATATTTCTGAAGACACTGTGTTCTGAATGGGCCCCTGGGGGACTGAGGTGGAGACTGATGTGGACGGGACAGTCTAGGACCCCCGTACTTTTATGTCTCACTGAAAAGACTGACTGAAAGCTAAACAGATAAAAATAATTGGCTTTCCTAGAAGGAGTGTTTTGAGCCCAGTCTTTAGGAATGCCTTCTTGATGGCCTTCAATAACCCATATGTGGGAACCACAGCCTGGAGATAAGGGCAAGTTTATTTTGTTCAAGGTTGTTGATAAAAATAGCCTTAAATCACAGGTTTTTCTCAGTACCTGATGCACACAGGGAAGATTAACGGAGGCAGAGCAGAACGTCTAACACACTACAATTATCTGCTGAACATCTGTCACTTACTTGAAGCTTCTCCCATATGATGGGATTTTCATTCTCAAGTCTTCCCACTGAATATAAATCTCCACATTAGTGACTTTAAGTTATGTCCATCCTGCAGATTTAGCTCAAGTTCTTTCTTCATGAAGCCTTTGAGAACCAGCACCATGGCCTCTCCTGTCCATATTGTCTATCCTCGCTTTAACAATGCACATACTATGGAGACATTCTTCCTACTTCTGAGACTGTCTACACCCAGCAGCGAATAAATGGTGGGCTTGACTGGAACTCAGACCTTCTGACCCAGCCCAGCTGTCTTTCCAATGCAATCGTCCATCCTCTGACATTCTTAACATTATACATTCAGGGACCTGGGCCAGTAGGGGGTGAGTCCTGACATGAAGTTCAAGGCAAGTGTACACAGCAGGGAGTGAAGAGGAATTCTTGAGTTTGTGCATAAGGGTTACACTTTTTGTGTTCCATGGCACAAAGGGTCCAGGAGTAAAGGGACCCTTCTTCCAAACCTGAGGAATGAGCTTTCCCACGGGCTCCAGGGAAAAAGAGGTTCATGATTTCCTCACTACCAGCCAGAGTACAGGCAATCACTTCTCAGAAGTGATAATGATCCTTTTCATTTTGATAAGCACCTGGCCTTTACTGCATGGTTCTGTCCTTTACCCAGCTATTAAACAATTTTTAAAATAAAATCACATCATACTAATGGATGGGGTTGCTTCACTCTCCATGATAAGCCCACATCAGTCACTTTCTTTTTTGACAACCACGTCAACGATGGGAGAAGGAAGGAAGGTACAGAGGCAGCATAAGGCGTGTGGTGAGGCACCTCATAAATGGTGGCATAATGAAGATTTAATCACAGAACAGCTGAGGCCTTTAAAGAGCCTATTCATGATTCTGAACTTTTTTTTTTTTATCACCAGACTCTTCCCAAATTCTGCAGCAGGCAGTGAGGAGACGGTATTTATGGCTCATTAATAAAGATTGCTTTCTAAAAAGCAGGTCTTTTACATAATCATGAAGACGAGGGAACTTTTAAAGGAATTATATCATTGCAAAAGTGATTGACATGTCTGATCAGCGATGATTCCATTCTTAACTCAGCTGAGGATTTCTATTTGAGTAATTCCTGCAAGTATATATTCTGTGCAAGTACATTTTTGATTGGTAATAAATGTAACCAGGTATTTCGTTTTCAACCTATGGTCTGATCTGATCTGATCCTCTTTTATATGTGGCCTTGATTGGTGTTCCAGAAATTCCTGTCGGGAGACTGCAGAAGAGACAGGATGACATAGCGCCCGAGGGGACAATGTGGAGAAAGTGCAGATGCGGATGAAGCCATCACTCTGGCGGTTCTGGGACCTGAGCAAAATATACTTCTTCCCTGTGTCTGAGAGCAGGGCGAGAACGTTCCATTTCCCCACATGACTTATCAAAAACAGATCCAAGTACCTCCCCAAAACTCCTGTTTTCCAGTTTGTAAAATGGTTCTGTTAAAAAGCCTTTATTAATATTTCCAAAGCTGTGTGAGTTTCTGAAGAAAATTCCAAAGCTCAAAAAAAAATGTCATTATTGATCTTGACATTGGGCTTTGAGGCTGCCTGGCTATTAATGGCCATCTAGCGTCTTCACAGCCCCTGTCATGGTTGCTGTCATGCCCTCACCTGCTGGACCAACACCGGCTGCCACAGCTGGGAGCTCACCACGTCCAACTCACTATGTCCTTTGCATGCACTATATCTCACTGAATCCTCTTAAACATGAGGTAAGTTCTCTATGGACCTTTCATATGTGAGAAATCAGATTTGGGTAAGTTAATTAACCTGAGTAAGATAACAGAGATAAAATGCTGGCAGTGCCTGGGACTGGACCAAAACATTCTGATATCAAAATTGAAGGTTTTTAGCCAATGGGATGCTCTGCTTCTAATGTGCTGTGGTGTTAAAAACCAGGTTGTCAACCTCACTGACACTGTATCTAAAGGTAAAGTATGTACATGCTGCATTCTGATTAAGAAACTCTCCTGAGAGCAATGTCTCTGGGCTTTGGGGTGGTAGGGTCCAGTTGGTATTGGGAAAGGCAGAAGCATTAGGTCTATGAAACTAGGTAAAATAGCTGACGATACATGTATCCCTACTTTTTAGATGCAGGTTTTTTTTTTTTAAGTTCCTTTGGAGTGGCGCTTACCCATCTCTCAGGACCGACTGACCCGTGGTCAAGTGCTGTTCATAGATGTATGTATTTAAAGGCAATGATTTAGGGGAGCGTCGAGGGCTCAGTTGATTGAGCATCTGATGCTTGTTTTTGGCTCAGGTCATGAGTTCACAGTTCGTGAGTTTGAGTCTCTCGTCGGGCTCTGTGCTGGCAGTGCAGAGCCTGCTTGGAATTCTCTCTCTCTCTGCCTCTCTTTCTCTCCTTCCCCTGCTCATGCTTTCTCTCTCTCTCTCTCTCTCTCTCTCAAAATAAATACGCATTTAAAAATAAATAAAGGTGATGATTGAAATCTGCTAATAGATCAATGGTCTGTCTTGTGTATTAGTGGAAAGAAGGACAGCATGGTGGTGTGGTTATGCCCCAGACTCCAACGCCCTGTTTCCTAAGGTCAGATCCCAGCTCAATCACTATCCAGCTGGGTGGCCTTGGTGACCTAGGTTCTCCATTTCAGTTTCCTCACGTGTACGATGAGGTTAACAATAGTAAGTATCTACTCATAGAACCTTTGTGACGATAAAAGAAATCAGACTTGGAACACTGAGAACACTTCCCAGTACTGACAGTGGGCACCACGCACATCCCAGTGCCAGAGGCCAACCACACAACAAACTGTCCTTAAGAAGCTCTCTTGCTCTTTTGGGTGAACCTGAAACTGTTAAGGACCAGTGCTCTGGAACTAATTAATCGAGATATCTTGTTTTGTTTCAGAGAAAATTTTAAAGGCTTTCCGTGTTCTTACTTGTGTTCTGGGTGGTTCAGAATATTCTGTAAAGGGATGCCTCTGCAGTATGTTAGGAAGTTACATGCCTATGATTGTCACGTAGGTGCTGAATTGAAGTCCATATGACATAACACCATCTCTAGAGCTTAACATTTAATGTAAAGGCAATATAATAATCTAAACAGAACAGAGAAGAAATTTAAGGAAATTTTTCTTTTCTTACTGCTTCATTTTTATGCTTGGAAAAGTAGACCGTTCTTCTCATTTTGGGGGGGTTTCATTAACCCTGTTTATATAATGGATTTCTCTTTCCACCCATACATCTATATAATAATTCTCTCATCAACAGAATTTTCAACTCAGCTTCCTCATTAATTGTTATTTTTCTTCTCAAGCGGAAACTGGGGCATGCTCGGAATGCTATTTGAGAAGCTCCTGTCTTTATTTGTATTCACAGATTCTGCTGCAGTCTACTAAAAGTCATTTCTTGGCAGCCTTGGGTAATTGCAGATGAAAAGGCTTTGCGAGTAATTTCCCCTACAGAAGAGTGCGGGAGGATTCTGCTGGCACTAGGTAGGAAGATTCCAACCCAGACAAAGAAGGAAATAATTAAAGGCAGGGAAAACAATTTGGCTCTATCGTATCTCACGCAAATTAGAGAGCCCCGGGATTCTCTAAGAAAACCTTCACTCCATCGCACACCCCCCCTAACATGCCAGCACAGATTCAGAGCAGAAACAAACAAACAAACAAACAAACAAACAGGGCGGCAGTAGATCACACGTGAGCATCCCGAAGCCTGGGACCTGAGGTGTGGGTTGCACGGTCCTCACTTGGGCAGACGGAAGGTCCGGTGGGATTTGTTCACAAAGTCTGCTTCATGAACAGGAACTCTGTGAGGTGATCAAATACAATGCTAAACATTTCCTACTTGCACTTCCTGTCACATGGAAGGACAACACAGTCATCTTTGGTACGGGAACAGGAAACAAACTGTACAACCAATGCACTCTGAAAGAATGCCCCACCTGCATTCGTGTGGCACCTAAGGGAACAGAGCAATCCCTCCCCTGGGCCTCTGGCTGCTCTTTCCAGCACGTCACATGCTCACCTGACGCCATCCTCAGCATCCGGAGGACACTTAGTTTTCCACATTCCACAAGGACAAAACAGAGGGTGTGCTACTTTTCAACAATTTATCGCATCACCAAGAACTCTGTTTTAGAGAATGCTGAATCTGAAGATCGAGTGTGCATTAATTCAAAGATCTTGCCCAGATCCTTATCCTCAGAGGTTCTGGTTCTGTAGGTTTCAGGTGAGGCCTGAGAACTGGTACTCTTGACAGGCTCCCAGGGACACAGGGTGTTGGTTGTGGATTGCACTTTGAGGAACACTGATAGAGAGGTTCACGCTAAGTGCAGGGCAGTTTCCAAACGTAGAGATCTATAAAACCACAGGTGCATGGCACCATCCCCAGGGATTCTGATTTCATTGCTATGGGGTGTGAGCTAAGTGTCAGGAATTTACAAAGCTCCCTGTGAGATCCTAAAAGGTAGCAAAGTTTGGGAACTGGCATGATAGGAACACCTCTCTGCCTCTCCCACAAAAGTTCAATGCCCTTACTACCACCCTGTTTCACTGGCATTTGGTAAGCAAAAGTCCCTAGCTTGGACTAGTCCATAAGCTGTATTTTTAATGTTTATTTACTTTTGACAGAGAGAGACAGAGACAGAGCCTGAGCAGGAGAGGGGCAGAGAGAGAGGTGTGGGAAGCCACAGAGGACAAGATGGCGCCCTGGCATTCTGCCAGGTCACGTGATGCCTTTGTCCCTGGGCCGCTGAGTCACGAGATGTTTTTCCCACTGCTTGCTTCCTGCTCCCCCTAGCCTGTTGTAAGTTTCCTTCACGAGCGCTGTTTTGCTCTGAGGCTGCGTGGCACGGGCGCTGCACGTGATCAGCAGCCTTGAGCCAATCCTCTGGGGCCACGTAAGAGGTGGGAGGGGCTAAAGAGTATATAACCCGCTGGGGACTGGGGGAAGGGGAAAGGAGAAGAAAACAAGAAGAAGAATAAAGACGGCTCTGCAACGAAGTCCAGTGTCTCGTCCTTCCTTCCCGCGGGCGGGTGTG
>PJEM01021433.1:0-11242 GCA_004023845.1 Helogale parvula | reverse complement strand
GTCTGTTGGCTGGGCAAAGGAGTAAGGAACTGCTTGCACATATGACAACAGGAGAGAACAAACCAAAAGAGAGAACACATTAGAATTATTATAATCAAAAATCAGAAGGGCAACGAGAAGACCTTTTAGGGAGCCCATCGTTCACTCCTCCACCAGGAATTTAATCATTACTTGACAGTAGAGACAAATCAAGAAATAAACCCTTTATTATAGAAAATAATCTGATGGTCCCCATCCGAGGGAAGGTGGGGGGGGGATGGATTAATACGTGCGGGGAATTAAGGAATGCAACTGTTGTGATGAGCACACACATATTTTAACTGGAATTAAAATAAAACCTTAAAACATTAAATTTAAAAAAGTCGTGGGATGCTAGTAAAATACCAATATATCTTTGCAATACGAATGGATAAAAGTGGGGAATACAACTTGAAGTGGTCGCGATGTAGACGACTTCCCAGATATGGGTAGAGGATACCTCCTTCTCAAAAGGGCATATGATTGTACAACGATATTTCTTAATAATTACTTCAGTCCTAAAAATTATTGAAATTAGTACTCCTAGGTCATCATATCAGAACAAGAATGCTTCACTATTTATTTTGTTTATTTTTGAGAGAGATCGAGTGCAAGTAGGGGAGGGACAGGGAGAGAGGGAGACAGAGGAACTGAAGCAGGCTCTGAGCTGTCAGCCCAGAGCTGGTCTTGGACTCAAACCTACCAGCCCTGAGATCATGACATGAGCCAGAGTCAGATGCCAAACAGACTGAGCCACCCAGGTGCCCCAGATCAAGAATGCTTCTTGAATGCTTGCAATCTTTATGTTGAACAAGGATCATACAGTGCCTTTGGAGGCATGCCTGTATCTAGATGTGCTCTTCATATATTTTAATAGATACAACCTATCAGTGTTTAATGTGTTAACATTTGTATGTAACGAATGGCACACTATCCTGCCACTAATATTAACCTATCTCACCTTATTTAAAAACGTAGATTAGAGATAGTATCTACCACCTCTTTGGTATAGATATAGATATAATTAGATATAGATGATGATATGGATATAGATGATGTAAAACTGCATATAAATAGATGACATAGGTAGATAGATAGATATATAGATAGACCCATAGATATAGATACCTGGTAGTCATGTTCTCAGTGGCCCCAGATTTAAAGAATGAATGGTTATATTTCCCACAATTCATCTATTACATCATTTTCTCTGCCTTATAACTCCTAGGGCATCAAGATGGATACATTACAGCAAATAAGAGTACTGTTGACAGTTTACCTCAAGTATTTCTTGACTGTGCTTCTTGGGATCGATTTTTTCAGTCGGTTTTCCTTGCAGGGGGCTTGAACCGACAGAAAGCGTCATTAGCAATTCTCTAACCAACATGCTACACAGTCACAAGTCAGTATAACTTCTCATTATGACACCTGACCCACAGCCTGGTGAGCAACCGCCTCCTCTAGGTCCCTAGGCATTCCACTGAGGAGCCTTTAGAGAAGATCCCCACATATTTACCCATAAATGTTTTAGTTTCAAGAGCTCAATCTCGACTTACCCAGGAACTCCTAAACTCTGCACCCATGGTTCCTAATAAGGATTGGGCCCCAGGTCATGATGGTGGGGTTATTTTGATGTGTCAACCAAGTGAATGCACACACATGACAGTGCAGGGTGTGTAGTAAATACTCCATAGGTGGCAGAAAAATATTCCAATAAGAGGCAAGGCACGAGAGAGGAAAATTTATAGTAAGAATTGCATGAATTCTGCATATGGAGAAAGGACACCTGTTTCCAGTTAGCACAACTGACTCTCTGAATAATGAAACGTAAACCTCACTTGTTTCATTTGTTGAGTACGCCAGTTCTTCTCCATCTCCCACATTTCTTTTCCAGTTACATATGCCTTTCAGACAGCTCTTTGTCTGTGTTATGATTAGAGTCTCCTGACTGACCTCTTAACTGAGAATAGAGGGATTCAAGACCAATGGACCACGGTCCTAATTCAAACATTTAGCACTGACAGGGATTGAACGTAGATGAAGAATGATGATGGACCACTCTTCAGAGAGAAATAGAAGACCTATTAAAAGCACATGTAGAGAAATATTTTGAAATGTGGGGAGGCGATTGGAGAGAGCCTGTCGTCAGTCCAAAGTTCGACGCAGCTCCTGATGATGTTACCTGGAATAAATGTAACAGAGTTGGGGACTTGGCCAATATGGTGAGTTCCAGAGATCAGGGAAGTGCTAATTTTCTTCATAATTTACTGACTTCCTGCATATCCCTTACTAGCAGATGCTGCTGGATGACAGAGATTGCTAATGTTTCTCAGGCAGTTTTGGATACTGGTAGGTCTTTGGACGTCACTTTACAATGTCATGTGGCAGAGTCGGATGGGGAACTGAAGGATCCTCCTGGATGTTATAATAGGCAGGGTCAGCAGGGCATGTGCTGTAGTTCCACAAAGTACTAGTATATCAGGTGTCTAAGCCCAATGTAAGTTGGGTCCACTGTACATGGATGATCTTCCAGGGATGCTGACTCATAGCTGGCAGGTACTCCCTTCATTACCACTTAGTCTGTGATTAGGGTAGTCATGAGCTCTAGGCCCTCTATAACCCTCCTCCCGTAGTGGGGACACATGTCAGCAGGCAGGTGTGGTGAGCCCTTCTGCTTCAAACAGTCCACCCAATTTTTAGGCCAAAAATTCCCATGGTCTTTCATAGCTTTTACTGTACTTACACCCATTTTTTTGGTGTCTGTGTGTGTGTGTGTGTGTGTGTGTGTGTGTAAATAGGATTTTTACCTGTTGTGAAAACCTGTCCCATCATTGGGTAGCAGGTTACTCATATTTAACATGAATACAATGGAAATATAATAATGTTTTATTTTGTAGTTCTTATTTATGTTCAGCTATCCCAAGAAGGGTAATATTTCTAGAAAATAAGGTACATATTTTCTATTATGAACACAAGGAATAAGAAGAAAGCCCATGTCTGATAAAATGACTGAGGCATCATGGGAGGAGGCCTTGTTTTCCTCATTTTTACTGCGGCATTATCCATATGCAGGTGTTGTGCTCATCTTTTTTCTCTCATGACTCCAATATGGTGATTCTGCCACTGGGCATCAAACTTTGTTACATAAACTTTTTATCAATGTTTGTTTTTGAGAGAGAGACACAGAGTGTGAGCTGGGGAGGATCAGAGAGAGAGGGAGACCCAGAATCTGAAGCAGGCTTCAGGCTCCGAGCTGTTAGCACAGAGCCCAATGCAGGGCTCGAACCCACGAAGTGCAAGATCCTGACCTGAGCCAATGTCGGCCGCTAAGCCAACTGAGCCACCCAGGCGCCCCTCAAACCCTGTTTCATGATGAAGAAGGAGTAAGGTAAAATCTGAGAGTACCTAGTGATTTTGAAAGCAAGTTATTTCCTTGCATTCAGGACAGTCGTCCTCCACACGCGAGTCTCCTCCATCTCACTGACCAGAGATATGTCACGTGGCACTCTAAGCAACTCACTTAGTGTTGGCACTCACTTCTTCTTGAGAAGCCCAAGTGGACATCCAGGAACATCATTAAAAATGACCATTTTTACCAACATTGTATCACAGTATCTGACACAGTGACTATTGCCCTTGTCACTGCAATAAGGTGTTACAATAGGAACCTCAAATTTGGAAGATGCCTAATCCAGATCAAATAGAATCATTATGTATGCAAATATATTGCTTATTTTAACGTAGGCAGGTACGGGTGTTCAACACTGCACATAGATTATTTAGGATACTATGGGAAAATCATTGGAACGAATTATGTTCCTTTATTTTCCAGATTATTTTAGCTGGCATAAGAATCAAATTGACAGAGACAGAATACAGGAGAAAAAAATCCCAGAGAAATACATGCACCTCAAAACCAAATTATGAAATTGAGACCTCTAGAAAGGACCAACGCAGATAGTTTTTCTGCTTTGTAGAGAAAGAGACATTACATCTGTGAGTATTTCACAGCAGAAAGGAACTTCTGTTGGGACTTCAATTAGTATGAAATTCTAGATGAATTTGGTTAGTGGTTGGTAGCAAACTAGTGAACAGTAACAAGGTTTGTTCTTGAAGACTGCTCAGCTCGAAATTCCCTGTCTGTGGTGGGAAGACTATCTCTTTAACTCTCTGTGCAGGATAGGGGTCTCTTACATGGAAGATTGATTTCCTGCTTTTGGAGGACAGCTGGGGGCAGTGTTCCTACTACATTGGCTGTTTCTTAAGTAGCCTTTCCTTCAAAATGATCAACATGGCAAAGGGGCACATTTTAGAGCAGCCTGCTACTGTCCCCTGCACACAGTCAGGAATGGACCTGGCAAAACACCACAGGGCAGAGAATTCGGAAGCCTAGGACCCTCTCCCTGCACAGCACCAGTCAGATGCACCTTCTTCGGAAGACTTTCCAGGTCCGGCCCCACTCTGGACTGCCCCTCAGTGAACAGATTGAAGGAACTGAAAACTTGGTTTGGCTGTTTATTTCCTGTCTCAATGGGAGCTTCTCACTTTTTACTGAACCCCAAAAGCAGGTATATGGGAACAGAGAACTGCATGTTTTGGTGCCTACATTTCACACTTTCTCATTAAAGTCAGTGCATCTTGTGCATACTCATTCAGCACCTTGTTTTCCATTTGAAAACATCCAACTGTCCCGAAGATTGAAACCGTAAATATCCTGGGAGCCTGGGTGGCTCAGTCGGTTAAGCCTCTGACTTCAGCTCAGGTCATGATCTCACAATTGGTGGTTTCGAGCCCCACGTCAGCCTCTGTGCTGACTGCTAGCTCAGAGCCTGGAGCCTGCTTTGGATTCTGTGTCTCCCTCTCTCTCTGACCCTCCCCTGTTCGTGCTGTCTCTCTCTGTCTATCAAAAATAAAGAAAAAACAAAACAAAAAAAACCCCAAACAAACGAAAACAAAACAGTAAATATCTATACACGTTGTGAAATTATAACCCACAATTGATTTCACTCTTGATGGCTGCTGAACCAAAAGATACCACCAACCAAAACATGGAAAAGAACCGGTTTTACTTGCAAGAAAAGAACACCGGGTATATTTCCCAATCTATCTCCCCACACAAAGTCGGGTCAGATTTACACCGAGCAGCCGTGTGTATTTGTCAAGGGATGTGGCAAAGGACATTTTATTTTCAAATCAGCCAAAAGTCATCTTAAATTGAGAGTCCAGGTCCTAGTTGATTGAAGTCACTGGACCAGGAAAGACAGGCATCGTCAGGTGTCTGGTGCCTAGTCCATTATTTGGGTGCTCATAGTAAGGGTTCAATTCCCTCAAAACCCACAGGAGAATGTGTGTCAAGTCAGTCTCTACTCTGGATTCAGCAGTGGGAGACTATATATCATGGATTTATTGCATCTTCTATGATTAGACCATCTGCATGCCTGGTAGTAGCTGTTTGTTTCTACATTTTTTTATCTCTGTAATTCATTTTTGAAGGCAGAGAGAGACAGCGTGAGCAGGGGAGGGTCAGAGAGAGAGGGAGACGCAGAATCCAAAGCAGGCTCCAGGCTTTGAGCTAGGTGTCAGCACAGAGCCTCATGGGCTCGAACCCACAAACCATGAGATCACGACCAGGTCAGAAGCCGGACGCTTAACAGACTGAGCCACCCAGGCGCCCCTGTTTCTACATTCTATTGCTGCTTGCTAACTACTGATTAATAGGCACCTGGGTGGCTCAGTCCTTTAAACGTTGGACTTCGGCTCAGATTATGATCTTAAGGTTTGTGAGTTTGTGCCCATAGGGGGCTCTCTGCTGTCAATGCAGAACCCACTTTGGATGCTCTGCCCTCCTTTTCTTCCATCCCCACCCATATTCTCTCTGTCAAAAATAAATACATTAAAAAAGGATCATTAACTACTGATCTCTATTATTCTGCAATTTTCATATATCCCAGTAAGTTCTCAAAACACGTGCTAGGATAAGTAGCAGGCATCATTCAGAAATGACTAACGTGACTTCTCTTATGTTTAGAAATCTAGTCTTCTCTCCCCTATTCCAAGGACCCCTAAGGTTATCTACCTACAAAATCATTACCTCAGTCAAACTCATGAACAAATGCCTCACCCAACACAGTTAAGATTAGTGTGTGTGGGGGGGGAGCATGCTTGAGATGCTTTCTTCCAGCAAACATCAAGTGTAGAAAACAGTCACTGTGCTGTACAGTAGAAATCCCATATTTATTCATCCTACATAAGTGAACCTTGTTACATTTAAACTTCTAAATAAGCACTGCCAGGTGTTTAACTGCCAAACGATGGGTTCATTCTGGAAAAACAGGATTTGGAATTAGTGTCCTCGGCCCATTCCCTGCTTGACCCGGCGCTGTCAGGGGGGCCAGGGCCTGGGAAGGACCCCCGTCAGAGCCTCTGGGGCCAAAGCTGGGTCTCCTGCAAGGTCCGACTCTGACAGTTTTCTCTCCATTCCACGGACTGCTCCGTCAGGTCCCAGAACTAGAAGAACAGGATCGCTGCCCTGGCTCTCGGCTGTTGGCTGTGTGACCCTGGGCCAGTGACTCTGCTTCTCTGGTTTGTCCTCTTTCTTCACCAAGGGTCCAAGGCCATCAGATCTGACTTGAAGGCTTTCACCATTTATAAATTTGTGCCGTGTCTGTGGGTCTGCTAGAAACAAAGAGTGTTATGAAAATTCCACTTCTCTTTGCTCTTGGATTTTGTTTATGATAAGACATTTGCCAGTTTTCTCTGTTTCTCACATGGGAACGCCGGGGAGTGCGCTCAAGGACTGCACCGAGGAAACGTCCCATGGTCAAGAACGGCAGTCACTCGAAGGACGTCTTCCCTGACACCTTCAGGTCCCAGAAGAGGGACAGCACCCCCTGCGCTGAGAGCCTGCGGGCTCCAGCCTCAGCCCCGGGGCCTCGAGGACGCAGAGAAGCCTGACGTTGTGGTAAAGCATCTGGAAATCAACCTGCAATGATTCTGTTCATCCCTTGTTGCGTTTCAGCAACACGGCCCTCCGTCCAGGAGCGAATCCGATGACCAGAGGGCAGTTTCCTCTCTGCTTTTTGCTCCGTAGACTACAGCTCCCCGGCCCTTTCTGGAATGTGGAAGGCAAGATGCAGAGATGAAGACGGACGCCCTCCACACGCCCCAGACCGGTTCCTCCGCCTGCTGGCTTGTCCCTTGTTACCTCCTTCTGCTGCTCTGGGGCTGTTTCCTTATGAAACACCTCACCCTTGAAGAATTTATGACAAAATGAATGCCCAGGGAGCCGGGCTGATGGGGTGGCAGGCGAGTCCGGCTACAGGATGTGCAGAGCCCAGTGCAAAGTGAAAACGAGGTGTTCCTTGTTCAAAAAGGATTAAGAACTTCGAAAGGTCGACAGAGCTTCAAACCAAGCCCGGGGCCTGGGTGCACACGCCCTGGGGGCGGTTGTGGGTGTCGTGGGCAGAGAAGCAGAGAGAGCAGGACAGAGGAAGCTCGTGTCCCTGCGCCTGCGCAGTAGGGACCCGCATTTGCGCCGCTGAGCAGCCTGCGAGGAAGGTGCTGTTTCTTGAGCACCCGCTCTTTCCCGGGAAAGGCGGGGGGGGGGGGACGACACACCTCCCAGGCTGGTGACCAGGCAAAGCCCCACGCGTGGGGAGAGCTCGGGACAATCCTCAGCTGAGTTAAAATGGAGCTGGGCGGGGGCATGATTCAAAGTCAATTAGTGAGGGGCGTGTGGGTGGCTCCGATGGGGCGGTGTCCAACTTCGGCTCAGGTCATGATCTCGCAGTTCGTGAGTTCGAGGCCCGCATCGGACTCTGCGCTGACGGCTCAGAGCCTGTTTCAGACCCTCTGTCTCCCTCTCTGCCCCTCCCCAACTGGTGTGTGCGTGCCCATTCTCTCTTTCTCTCTCAAAAATAAAAAATAAACACTAACAAAAAAGTCAGTGAAGTTATATGGAGGGATCAGCTTTTCCTACTTGGCCTCAATGTGATAAACAGGTTTTAGAAAACAGCAAAAACAAATTATTTTTTTTCTAACCAGGTCACACTGAAGTATGAGGAACGGAGACAAAGTGGGTCCAGAATGTTCCACAAATAAATCAATTAAAAATGGGCGGGGGAGGGGCGCCTGGGGGGCGCAGTCGGTTTAAGCATCTGATTTCGGCTCAGGTCATGATCTTGCGGTTCGTGAGTTCGAGCCCCGTGTCGGGCTCTATGCTGACAGCTCAGAGCCTGGAGCTGCTTCAGATTCTGTGTCTCCCTCTCTCCCTACTCCTCGCCTGCTCACACTCTGTCTCTTTCTCAAAAATAAATAAACATTAAAAAGTTTTTTACAAATGGGCAGAGGACCTGAATAGACATGTTTCCAAAGAAGACAGACAGATGGCTGACATACCTGCAGAGATGCTCCACGTCACTGATCATCAGGGAAAAGCAAATCAACACCTCATCGAGGCACCACCTCACACCTGTCGGAATGGCCAGTGTTAAGAAGATAGGAACTAAAGCGCATTGGCGAGGATGTGGGGAAAAGGGAGCCCTCGCACCCTACTGGTGGGACCACGTGGAGAACAGTACGGAAGTCCCTCAAAAGTTAACCACTGAACTACCATGGGACCCAGCAGTTCTACTACTGGGTGTTTACCTGACGAAAACAAAACACTTATGCAAAAATATCTTGCACCCCGTGTTCACTGGGGCATTATTTACAGTAGCCAAGATATGGAAGCAACCCAAGTGTCCATCGGTGGAGAACTGGATAAAGAAGGCGTGGGACATATCATGGAATATTACTCAGCAATGAAAAAGAATGGCCTCTTGCATTTGTGACAACATGGATGGGCTTCAACGGTATTGTGTTCAGTGAAATACATCAGAGAAAGACAAATGCCGATGATTCCATGTACATGTGGGATCTAAAACTCAAAACAAACAAACAAAATAAACCAGAAACAGACTCAGATGCAGAGAACAAACGAGTGACTGCAGAGGGGAACTGGGTGCAGGGGTGAGACGGGCGCAGGGGTTGAAAGCACGGTCTTCCAGTTCTCAAATAGGTCAGCCATGGGGATGTGGAGCACGGCTTAGGAAGTAGAGTCGTATGTCAACTGTACTTCAGCTTAAAAAACAAACAAAGAGTCCCAAGTGGAAGTGTTCCTCAAAGTGAAGCCCTGTCCCCAACCCCGAGGGGCTGCAGGAGATCCCCCCCCCCCGCCAGCTCCCTGCGCCTTCCGGCCGCCCTCACTCACTGCTTATCCTTCCTCCCCCAGACAAGACCCAGGTCTCCCGAATCCACACCAGATCCTGCCAGTGCTGGGAGTGGAGACCCCACACTTCCTGTACGCCCTGTAATCAGGAGCCTGAAATCTTGCGCCCCACACGTGGCTGGGAAATCTCATTCTCCAGGCTCCGCTGGTGTCCGCTGAGACCTTCTCCAGAGCAGACCAGAGGGTGACCCTCGATTCCAACAGGGGTTTTAAAATTACTAGTGTTTTATTTGTAAGAGAGAGAGTGGGTGTGTGAGTGCACGGGTGGGGGGGGAGAAGCAGAAGGAGAGCGAGAGCGAGAGCGAGAGAGAGAGGGAGAGAGAGAGAGAGAGAGAGAGAGAGAGAGAGAGTCTCAAGCAGGCTCCATGCTCAGCATGGTGTCCAATGCAGGGCTCAATTTCACAACCCCAGGATACCTGATATTCGCCCCGTTCAAATTCTGTTAGATTTAATGGAAGAATCTTAGCACGTGTGGGGTTTTGCCTCTTGCAGCCTCTTGAAGTCATGCAAAAAAAAATAATACATTTACAGTGTAGCTTAAATTGCACTAGGGAGTCAGATTTATTGTTTGTAACTGTGACTGGTTGCATTAGTGAGTTTAATAGTTTCAACTGAGTTGTTCAAATATTGATCAGTTTAAGCCCTCCTGAATGTGATATTAAAATGTCCCGAATTTACAGTAGAATGATTGGCTTTGTAGGGTGAACCTCAAAAACCTGTGGAAAACAGGATATTAAAATGTGACACACATTTAACAGTACATGTGACCTGAACCTAAGACACAAACCCACTAACGCTCCTTCTCGCCACACGCCCGTCTGGAGGACACCCACCTCCTCATTGACGGCTTTCCTCTGCACAGGAGCTTCAGATCCCAGCTCAGGGGAAGGTCCCGCCCCTCCTCCTGCCTCTTTACCATGTCGCCTCTCACCCAAGGGGACTCCATGGGCATTGGGCAGTTGTCCTGACGTTTGGGGGCAAAGTATGGCTTCCCGGTTGAATTCCTTTAACGCCGTTCTTTGGGATAATCGACATTTTCCTCTGAACCTGACCGATTCCGATGCGTCCGTCCCTACCTGAACGTCCGGCCACCTGCGCTAGTTTTCCTTCCGCAAACCCCAAAGGAAGGAGTCGTTGGAAAGCTCTTTCCAGGGGTGAAGATGACGAGGTTATTATACCTCAGGAAAGTTTGGCGCTAAGTGACTCTCTTGGGTGTTTATTCCTGAGCTGTGTGTCTCTCGCTGTGCTCCAGTTTTAGAACTTGAGAACTGTCTTTCTTTGTTTCAGAAGAAAAGACAGACAAGCAGGATTTCAGGGAGCACATGTGAGGGCTGCCTCGGTGGCCGTGTGTGACTGACAGAAACTGCAGCCAGTCCTGCCCTGATGGAGGCAGGACTGGAAAACTGCGTCCGCGCTGATCCTGTCTGAGCTTCCCGGTGGTCACGTGAGAGGGGAGAGCAGTGGGGCCACTGTTCATCTCGGGGTTTCCGGTAAGACTCGGGCATTCTCCATCCCCCGTGATTAAGCTGTGATAACACTTTGCCTGTGCAATGTCCGCCGGGTCCCCTACACCAGCCCCCACGGGGATGGCTTCTCTCTTTCAGCAACTTCATTACCTCTGGAGGAAAGACAGATCCAGTGAAAGTCTCTCTTGCTTGGTTACCCCGAATGTTAGCACCCACCACAGTGAGGGGTTCCCCCAGAGAAGCAGCCCCAAGCCTGGCCTGGCTCCAGCAAGCTATGGGACCATGCAAAGCGCTGGCATCTTGCATCTGTAGTTGGTCTTGAGATGCTCTTTGGAAGCCATGAGCTTGGTGACAAGGAAAGTGGATACAGATCGCGTTTTCAGGCAGGGCCTCTGGAAGGCCTCCCTCCCCGCCCCCCCATCCAGGCACTTGGTTGCCAGATCACTTCTGGGGTAGCCCTTGCTTTGCCTTTGCAGGCATGCCCTGGGAG
>PJEM01021431.1:0-11254 GCA_004023845.1 Helogale parvula | reverse complement strand
ATAAAATACCTAGGAGTAAACCTAACCAAGGATGTAAAAGACCTATATGATGAAAACTATAGAAAACTTATGAAAGAGATTGAAGAAGACACCAAGAAATGGAAAAACATTCCCTGTTCATGGATCGGAAGAATAAACATTGTGAAAATGTCATTACTACCCAAAGCAATCTACACATTCAATGCAATCCCCATCAAAACTGCACCAACTATCTTCTCAAAGTTAGAACAAACTATCCTCAAATTCGTATGGAACCACAAAAGACCCTGAATAGCCAACGTAATATTGAAGAAGAAAACCAAAACGGGAGGCATCACAATCCCAGACTTTTGCCTCTACTACAAAGCTGTCATTATCAAGACAGTATGGTATTGGCACAAAAACAGACATAGACCAATGGAAAGGAAAAGAGAACCTAGAACTGTGCCCACAAATGTACGAACAATTAATTTTTGACAAAGCAGGAAAGAGTATCCAATGGAAAAGACTGTCTCTTTAGCAGGTGGTGCTGGGAGAACTGGACAGCAACATGCAGAAGAATGAAACTAGACCACTTTCTCACACCATACACAAAAATCAACTCAAAATGGCTGAAGGACCTGAATGTGAGACAGGAAACCATCAAAACCCTCGAGGAGAAAGTAGGAAACAGCCTCCTTGACTTCAACTGCAGCAATTTCCTACTCGACATATCCCCAAAGGCAAGGGAAATGAAAGCAAAACTGAACTCTTGGACCTCATCAAGATAAAAAGCTTCTGCACTGCAAAGGAAACAATCAAGAAAACTAATAGGCAACCAACAGAATGGGAAAAGACAGTGCAATTGACATATCAGATAAAGGGCTAGTATCCAAAATCTACAAGGAACTCACCAAACTCCACACCCAAAAAAACAAGTAACCCAGTGAAGAAATGGGCAGAAACATAAACAGACACTTCTCCAAAGAGGACATCCTACAGGCACATGAAACGATGCTCAACATCACTCATCATCAGGGAAACACAAATCAAAACCACACTGAGATACCACCTCACACCAATCAGAGTGGCTAAAATGAACAAATCAAGAGACTATAGATGCTGGCGAGGGTGTGGAGAGACAGGCATCCTCCTACACTGTTGGTGGCAATGTAAACTGGTGCAGCCGCTCTGGAAAACAGTGTGGAGGTTTGCACTCATAGGTCTAACAGGAGAATAGAAGCAACCTAGTGGAGAACCAGGGGGAGGGGAAGAGGGAAAGAGCGTTGGGGAGAGAGAGGGATGCAAAACTTGAGAGACTATTGAATACTGAAAACGAACTGAGGGCTAAAGGCGAAGGGGGATGGGGGAAAAGAGGTGGTGGTGATGGAGGAGGGCATTTGTGGGGAAGAGCATTGGGTGTTTTATCGAAACCAATATGACAATAAACTATTTAAAAAAAAAAAGAAAGAAAGAAAAAGAAACTTTTGAATCAAAATTGACCAACTGGGTTCCATTAGTTCTTTAAATATTTTTTCCTCTCCAATATTATATATATATATATATATATATATATATATATATATATATATATATATATACATGTATACATATATGTATTAGACTCCTGAGTATTGTCCCAAATCTTCCTGAGGCTCTTACCTTTTCATTCTTTTCTGGTGTTTCATTTTGGGATAGTTTCTATTGTCGTATCTTCAAATTAAATAATTTCTTGTTCTGTAGTGTTCAATCAGTTTAAAGCCTATGTACTGAAATTTTCGTTTCTGATATGTATTTTTTCAGTTCTAGTTTTCCTTTTTGTTCTTTTTTATCAGTTTCCATGTGTTTGTTGAGATACCTCATCTCTTCTGTCTACTTTACTTAACTCCTTATCCTTGAGTATCTTTGAGGCTTATATTTAAGCATTAAGGTGAATCCTGGAATAGCTCTTACTATAGAGCTAGAATAGTCCTATACCTAGATAGCATCCATTCTGGGATCTCAACTGAATGCCCAGAGTGTTCAGCTAGGTCTTTCTGCTCTAGCTGATCAGCACTCCTGTTTCTTAGCATCATGTGACCTCTGGAATCTCAATTCAAGCCATAATTGCCCCAGTAGCTTTTTATTTATTTATTTATTTTGGCTGGGAGTTTCACTGTGGCATACCATAGAAAGCAGTAACTCCCCCTCAGTAGGCAATAGAATTTTATCCCTGACATTGTCTAGAAGTGTTGGCACAGAATGATTTTTAGATTGTTTTACTTTTCTTTCAAGTTTCTCTAAAGATATATATTCTCCTTATTCCTTGCACTTGAGGTAGATACATCCCACACTTCCTCCTTGGTATGCCATTACCCTGTAGCTTCTTGCCCTGTGCATATTCAGCACTGCAGTCACAGTTTTAAAATGCAAATTTCTAGAACTTCTGTCTCTGCCTGATTCTCTTCTTTCTAATACCGTGCCCAGGGGGCGCCTGGGTGGCTCAGTCGGTTAAGTATCTGACTTTGGCTCTGGTCATGATCTCACGGTTCATGGATTAGAGCCCCTAGTCAGGTTCTGTGCTGACAGCTCAGAACCTGGAGCCTGTTTCAGATTCTGTGTCTCCCTCTCTCTCTGCCCTTCCCCCACTTCTGCTCTGTCTCAAAAATAATGTATAGGGGCGCCTGGGTGGCTCAGTTGGTTAAGCCTCCGACTTCGGCTCAGGTCAGATCTCACGTTCGTGGGTTCAAGCCCCGCGTCAGGCTCTGTGCTGACAGCTAGCTCAGAGCCTGGAGCCTATTTCAGATTCTGTGTCTCCCTCTCTCTCTGACCCTCCCCCTCTCATGCTCTGTCTCTTCTGTATTAAAAATAAATAAAACATTAAAAAATTAAAAAAAAATAATGTATAAAAAATTTTTTTAATAATAATACCATGCCCACAAATCTAACCACTCCAGTAGCCCCAAATTCCAATCTCTGTCTTTTTCAGCTCAATTATATATATGTGCTCTGCTTGATCTCCACCCACTTGTCCCATGGTCTGGGAAATGCTTTCAGGCAGAGAATCAAGGAATCATAAAGCTTACCTTGCATATTTTCCTTCTTTCAGGGATCATGGTCCTTTTCTACTTGGCTGGCCAACACTTGAAAACATATACTTCAACATTTTGGCTAGCTTAATAGTTGCTTATTAGGTCTACCCTAGTACCAGTTATTTACCAGTTATTTTACCAGTTAAATTCACAAGAAAGGTTTCTTATAAATTTAATTTAAACTTCAAAAAACCACTGAGTTCAAAATAAGACTCCCACCAAAAAGACAGACAAACCTTTGTGCCATCTTTAACTTCCATATAAACACATGACCTAAAATATGTGGAATATCTTTAAAAAGATATGAATAGGTGATCACTATTGACTTGCATGCTTATCTCTTACCTTATAGAGTTTGAGAATTGTTTTAATGCATTCATGTACAAACTTGGTCTGTTTCTGAAGACTTCCACCATATAGTGCCACCAGTTCTTCATTGAAATTCACAGTAAAGAAGTCAAAGTGGTATTTGAAGTCAATGTCTTCTGCTTTTCTAAGTGCAATAGAGCCAAGAGAACGAACTGCAGAGAAAAATATAAGGTGCACATTAAACAAAATTTTTAAATTTTTTAAATGTTTTATTTATTTTTCAGAGAGACAGAGAGACAGCGTGAATTGGGGAGGGCCAGAGAGAGATGGAGACACAGAATCTGAAGCAGGCTCCAGGATCTCAGCTGTCAGCACGGAGCTCGACATGAGGCCTGAACCAATGAACCATGAGATCATGACCTGAGTCAAAGTCAGACACTTAGCTGACTGAGCAGGTGCCCCAAAGAAACTTTTTAAAAGTTGCTTCAAAGTCTCTTAACAAATAACTTTATCCCACATTCTTGCTTCAAAGTCTCTTAACAAATAACTTTATCCCACACTCCAAGCATAAACAATCTACTTCAGGGGACATCCTTCAACAGTATCAATTTAGAAGAACAAACCATTGTTTGTGCCCTGTATGTCTTGTGCCCTAAATGTTTTTTAAGTTTAAATTAAATAAAAAGTAAACAGGTCATTCATACTTTACCTGCTTCCACTTCAATAGGGACAACAGCTAAAAGGGAAGGGAAGAATTCTTTGAAGAATAAGAAATGTTAGCCATCTGTATGAGTAAGTCATGGTTGAGGATTTTAAGAATGAGAAAATTCCAGAAATTCCACTGCTCATCACTTGGTTTAGATGCCTATGCTTGATTTGTCTTTTTCTTACACATGACATCCAATCCATCAGTAAACCCTATCATGCTCTACTTTCCAAACATGTCCCCAATCAACAATTCTCACCATTTCCACTACTGTCTTCCTAATGTAAGCACCATCATCTCTTGCCTTAACTACTCTCATAGTTTCCTCATTGGTCTACCTGCTTCCATCACTGTTTTAGGTTTGTTCTGCAAACTCTTCTGCAAATCAATTTGTGAATTGATTGCCTTAATTGGCATTAAAAATTGCAGTGTATGATTTAGCAAACAAAATACCTATGTGCCATTCCATTTCTTTAACACATAATTTACACAACTCATTAGGTGAAGTGTACAATTCAATGACGTTTAGTATATTCAGAGTTCTAAAATCATTTCTCTAACTTTAGATATTTTTAATTACCCCAGAAAGAAAACCCTGTACTCATTAGTAGTCACTTCTTATTCCTCTTCTCCTTCCAATTTCTGGAAACTACAAATTTACTTTGTCTCTATGGATTTGCTTATTCTGGACATTTCTATAAATGGGATCACATATGTGCTTTTTTATGACTGGCTTCTTTCACTTAAAATGTTTTCAAGGTTTATCCACATTGTACGATGTAATTCATGTTATCAGTTAATTCACTCCTTTTTTATTATATAAGCTTCAGGTATACAGTTTTATAATTCAACATCTGTATACACTACAAAGTGATCACCACCACAAACTTATTTACTATTCATCAACATATAGCTGGCTCCCTTCACTCATTTTACTTACTCCTAAACCCCTTCCCCTCTGGTAACCACTAGCCTGTTCTCTGTACCTATGAATTTATTTTGTTTATTCTTTTCTTAGATTCCACCTGAGTGAAATCATATGGTATTTCTCTTTTCTTGTCAGATTCACTCACTTAGCATAATACCCTCAAGTTCATCCATGTTATTACAAATGGTAAGATTTCATTCCTGTATTTGGTGGTTTGTTTTTTTTTTTGACAGTAGCTATTCTGACAGGTGTGAGGGGATATGGTGGTTTTGATTTGCATTTCCCTAATAATTAGTGATACTGAGTACCTTTTCATGTGCCTGTTAGCCATCTATATGTCTTCTTTGGAGGAATGTCTACTCAGATCTTCTGCCTATTTTTCCATTTAGTTTATTTGGGGGCGGGGGGGGGGAGAGAGAAAGAGAGCAAGGGAAGGGGCAAAGAGAGGGAGACAGAATCACATGGGGCTCAATCCCGTAACTATGAGATCATGACCTGAACCGAGATTAAGTCAGCTACTTAACCAACTGAGCCACCCAGGCATCCCTCAGATCCTCTGTCCATTTACCAATCAGGCTGTTTTTGTTGTTGTTTGGTTAGTAAGTTCTTTATTTTGGATATTAACCACCTATTGTATATATGGTTTACAAATATCTTCTCCCACTAAGTAGATTGTCTTCTCATTTTAATGGCTTCCTTTGTTGTACAGAAGCTTTGTAGTTTGGTGTAGTTCCATTTATTTATTTTTCTTTTTGTTTCTCTTGCTTTTGGAGTGAGATTCACAAAGATGGCACTTAGTCCGATGTCAAGGAGCTCATTGCCTAAGTTTTCTTCTAGGAATTTTAAGGTTTCACGTCTTGCATGCAAGTCTTTACTTTGTGTTAATTTTTGTGTATGGTGGAAGACAGTAGCCTAGTTCCATTCTTTTGCTTGTGGCTATCCAGTTTTCTCAAAACCACTTATTGAAGAGATGTCCTGTCTCCACTGCATGTTCTTGGCTCTTTTTTCACAGATAAATTGTCCATATATATATGGGTTTATTTCTATGCTCTCAATGCTGTTACACTGATTTGTGAGTCTGTTTTTCTGCCAATACTATACTGTTTTGATTATTACAACTCTGTAGTGCAGTTCAAAATCAGGGAAAGCAATACTTCCAGATTTTTCTTTCTCAAAATTGTTTTGGCTATTCGGGATCTTCTGTGGTTCCATACAAATTTTAGAAGTATTTTTTCTAGTTCCATGAAGTATTATCATTGGAGTTTTCATAGGTATTGCACAGAATTTGTAGACTGCTTTTGGTAGTGTGGACATTTTCACAATATTAACGCTTCCAATCCATAAGCATAGAATATCTTTCCCTGTATTTTCAATTTCTTTCATCCATCTTAAAGTTCAGCATAGGGTTCAGTGTAGAGATCTTTCAGTCCTTTGTGAAATTTATTCCTAGATATTTTATTCTTTTCAATGTCATTGTAAATAGGATTGTTTCTTTAATTTCTCTTGTTATTTCATTATTAGTATACAAAAATGCCAGATTTCTACATATTGATTTTTTTTAAGTTATTTTTGAGAAACAGAGCGCGAGTGGGGAAGAAGCAGGGGGGGGGGGGGGGACACAGAATCAGAAGCAGGCTCCAGGCTCTGAGCCATCAGCACAGAACCCGACGTGGGGCTCGAACTCCCGAACTGCAAGATCATGACCCAAGCTAAAGTCGGCCACTTAACCAACTGAGCCACCCAGGTACCCCAGATTTCTGTATATTGATTTTGTATCCTGAATTTTACTAAATTCATTTAGTAATTCTAAGAACTTTTCATGGAATCTTTAGGGTTTTCTATGTATGTCATCTGCAACTAGGAACGATTTTACTTCTTTCTTTCCAATGTGGATGGCTTTTTAAAAAAATTTTCTTGCCTTATTTCTGTGGCTAGGACTTGCAATACTATTTTGAATAAAAGTGGTGAGAGTGGGCATCTTTGCCTTGTTCCTGAAATTAGAGGAAAAGCTTTCAGCTTTTCACCACTGAATATGATGTTAGCTGTATGACAGTCATATATGGTCTTTACTATGTTGACATACATTCCCTCTATACCCACTTTGTTGAGATTTTATCATACATGAATACTGAATTTTGTTAAATGCTTTTGCTGCATCTGAGATGATCATATGATTTTTATCATTCATTAATATAATTGTATCATGTTGACTGATTTGTGGATGCTGAACCTTTCTTGCATCCCTGGAGTAAATCTCACTTGATTATGTATTGTTGGATTTGATTTGCTAATACTTTGCTAAAGACTTCTGCATCTATGCTCATCAAGGTTATTGGCCTGTAATTTTTTTTCATTTTTATTGCTGAATAATATTCTATTATATAGATATATTTTATTCATCCATTCATTAGTTGATGGACATTTGGGTTGTTTCTACATTTTAGCTAGTCTGAATTGCATTGCTATGAACATTTGTAAACAAGTTTGTGTGATATATGTTTTCATTTTTCTTCAGTAGATACCTATAGTGAAACTGCTAGACATAAAACTCCATGTTTAATATTCCAAGGAACAGCCAAATTGTTTTTCCAAAGTGGCTCTACCATTTTATATTCCCACCAGTGACATCTGAGGGTTTCAATTTCTTCACATTCTCAACATTTGCTATTATATATATTTTAGATTCTGGCTACCCTAGTGGGTATGAAATGTTATCTACCACTGTGGTTTTGATTTGCATTTCCCTCATGATTAATGATGCTTGGTATCTTTCCTTCTTCCACTCTCACCCCTTTATAGCATATTCTCTACATAGCAAAGCCAGAGTAATCATTTTTAAAAAATAAAACACATCCATCAGATGGTTTAAAATTTTAAAATCTGACAATTCCAATGTTGTCAAGGATGTGGAGCAAAGGGAAGTATAATGTACTGTTTCTGGGAGTATGTTAGCACAACTAGTAAAAATAAAAGGATACTTATAACCTGTGACACAGAATTACATTATGATATACATCTTACAGAAAGAAACAAGGGTTTACATGGTCCAAAGTAAGAAAAATGTTCATTACTTATAAGTGCCAATAAATGTAAACAACACAAGTGTTAAAAGACAGAATATTTAAATTATAGTAGAGTCATACAGTAAAATAATATACAGTGAGGAAAATGAATGAATCACAGCTCATACAACTTGAATTTTTTAAAATACTGAGTGGAAGAAGCCAGACACGAAAGAATACACGCTGAATGATTATGTTTATATGACAACGTTTAAAAATAACCCCAAATAAGTAGATTGTATTAGAGATGGATATTCAGATACTAAAACAATAAAGTCAAGGAAATTACTAGCTTAGTTAGAGTTGTGGTCACATCTAGGAAGAGGGGAAAGTTTTATTAGGAAGGCACATAGAGGGGACTTCCACAGTACTGGCAATCTTCTACTTCTTGACTTAGGTTTTGGTTCTATGGGTATTTACTTTATAATAACTTTTAACTAATTATATTCTTCACATTTCTCTAGATGTGTGTTATATTTCAAATAATTTAACAACAAAAAGATCAGAATATATCATTTCCTACCCAAAGCCCTCTAAAAGCTTCCCATCATACTTAGAAAAAAATTTCCCACCGCACTTAGATCAAAAAAGTCTTTTCACAGCTTATAGGATACAGCATGTGGGTACTTCTCCATCCTCATTTCTTGTTACTTTCTCTAGGTTCAGTGGCCTTGAATGTACCAAGCATGTTCCTGCCTCAGGGTCTTTCCCCAAATAGTCACATACCTCAGTCTCTTGCTACATTCAAGCCTCTGTTCATAGGTCACCTCCTCATACTGGCCTTTCCTGCTCACTTCAACAGCCACCTACTGACCCTATTTATCTTCTATCCCTCATTCTGCTTTATTTTTCTTTCTAACTTTTAACATTATTAATGTACTTGTTTGATGGCTGTGTTCCCAACAAGAATGTAAACTTAATGAGGAGAGAGATTTTATCTTGGTCTGTTTTAGATCCCTAACACTTAAAACACAAATATTTGCCAGATAAATGTATAACATGTAAGTAATTATACTAAATTTTGAATTAATTCTATTCTTACTATATAAAAGTTATAGAATATGCCAGTTAATAACCAAAAAAGCATATCTTAACTGAAATTACCTCCAGGTTACTTGATTGTTAAGCCAGAAATAACTGCTATTATCTATCTCCAGGCCAAGATTTCAGTTTGGAATCTATACATATAACATCCCTACCATAACCTTTCTGTGTTCCCATCACTACTTCCAAATCTGTTTAAACAGCTCCAAAGGAAAAAAAAAAAAAAACAATCTTCTCTCATTTAGCATAACATACACTGATTTACTTCTCTAATCAGTGTTTTACATTGTTTTCTGTACCTTCCGTTTCCAACATAAACCTTTCTTCTGATTGCTGAATCCCTATTTCACCTATTTGTCCCACACACTCCATCCTGTTTTTTCTCCTTATTCTTTTCTAAGTGGTCTTCAACTACTCTTTGTACTCACGTCTTTTTCTCTCAAACAAAATGGCACATATTTGTGTCTCCCATTATCCTAGCACAGTACTTACCATAGAGTATGTATCTGATAAATTCAATTTAATTTTATAGCTTTCAAAATTTACTTCTAAGACTTACCTTGCTTGTAACTTCCAGCATTACCAGGAAGAAAGAGAACTGGAATACCCGTCAAAGGGAGCATTTTGTGTTCTTCAGCATAGGATCCTTCTCCATAAAGATATAATTCATATGCAGGATAGCGTTTTGCCATTTTCTTTGGAAGCTCTACTTTCTACAGCAAAGAGAATAAAAACCAGTTTCACTTTAATCAGTTGTATTAATACAATTCAGCCTATTGTATCCATTTCTGTATTACACACATTTGAAACAGTGAAGCATTAAAATACTACTAGTGAAAAAACTGCACTTGATGCCTCATACAAATTTTACTTTTAGCTTCTTCATATGTAGACTTAGTTTTGAATTATGTGAGTTTTGAACATGCAGTCTTCAGGAACGCATAAAATGGAACTACCTGAAGTTCTAATGGATACAAATTATTCAAAATAGCCACTGACTAAAGAAAAACACTGAGGTATGTCAGCAAGTTACATGTTAACATAATTTGAAAAACACTTAATATAGTATCAGTTTCAATTATACTTAGAAATGATAAAGGCTTTCCATTATCAAATCCATTCTTTTTTGCTATTTTAAACTGTTTTGTAATGTCTCTCCTTTTATTCAGACTCAACTATTTACTCCTGTTGTTATATGAGAAAGTAAGCTTGTTTTATAATGCAGCTTTCTGACCTCTCAACTTAATAAGCGTTGACCTGCAAGATGCTTAACAAATTAATCTGAACTTTACAGCCATGTCTTGGTCAGGACATGTACACTCTTCTCACCATAAACATTCCAATGAGTTAGCATCTGTTTCAGTTTCCATGGACTAGGTATATGGTTGGTCAGCAAGCCCTAACTACTCTGCAATTCACTATGATAACAAATGAGACAGTAGTTCGCATAAATTTTTTTCAACAAAATAGAAGATCTTAATGTCATTCCCAAAACATAAGCATCTATAAAAGTGATGGTAAAGTATAAGCCCTTCTTCTGCCCCTTTTTTTGAGTATACAAACCATTAAAAAGGAAGCCAGTTATACTGAATAGATTTTAAGTAGACATCAGTAGATTTAATGATCTAGCAGTGCTACACACATGCTTGATAAAAAATTTTAACTACTGAATGAATTTTAATTTCTTTTTTATATCTTTTTAATATTTATTTTTGAGAGAGAGAGAGAGACAGATTATGAGCATGGGAGGTGCAGAGAGAGAGGAACACACAGAATCGGAAGCAGGCTCCAGGCTCTGAGCTGCCAACAGAGCCCAACGTGCCTCAAACCCATGGACTGTGAGATCATGACCCAAGCCGAAGTTGGATGCTCAACTGACTGAGCGACCCAGGTGCCCCCAAAGCCTATAAATGGTAAAGACACTGAAAAACTTCACTGTTCTAAAAAGCAGAATTCTGGGGCGCCTGGGTGGCTCAGTCGGTTAAGCCTCCGGCTTCGGCTCAGGTCAGATCCCACGTTCGTGGGTTCGAGCCCCGCGTCAGGCTCTGTGCTGACAGCTAGCTCAGAGCCTGGAGCCTGCTTCCAGTTCTGTGTCTCCTTATCTCTCTCTGCCCCTCCCCCTCTCATGCTCTGTCTCTCTCTGTATCAAAAATAAATAAAACATTGAAAAAAAAAA
>PJEM01021430.1:0-11254 GCA_004023845.1 Helogale parvula | reverse complement strand
GAGGGGAAACCGGGCTCCAGGCAGGGAGGCCACAGGGGGTCCAGGGCAGCACCCACGCCCGGCACTGGGGACACACGCTGGGCACGGGTACAGGGGTGCAGGCCAGGGGTCTGGGGTCCGGGGCGGCCCTGAACCGTCCCAGACAGAGAACAACCACACCACACACGCTGTCCATCCCATGCATGTCCTACCTGGAGGCCCCGTAGGATTGAGTTTGCGAGCTTTCAAGTGTTTTCACACACACACAAAGGGAAAAGAACGAAAATTTTAAAAGAACGGGATAAGAAAAAGAAAATTAACCAAATGGTCGAGGAAAGTGGGGGAAACAACAGAACAAAGAAAATTAGCACGAGGGTCAGCCTGCTCAGGCCCGAGGGTCAGTGCCGGGAAAGTCAGGGCCGTCAGAGGGTGCCCAGTGGGGTGGCTGCTGAAGGAGGGGGACAGAGGGGGACGGCTGTACCCTGCCTGGACATCGCTACTTCAGGACCTTCTGGGGGCCGTCGCCCCAGCCCAGAGCCCCACCCAGCTCTGCAGCCCAGCCCACTCCCCCAGTGAGGGCTCCTGGGTGAGCACCTGCCAGGGGCAGGGGAAGGACATCCTGGGGGCTCCAAAGCCCCGGGCTTGGTTCACCCCTGGGCAAGGATAGGTCAGCAGGGCGGTGTCTGCCCCGAGGGTCCCCAGCCTCAGACCTTGTTCTAAGCCCCAGACAAATCCTAGGGGTGGCTGGGGACTGCCAGCCACCTGTGAAAAAGTGTGGAAGCCACCTGTTGGTGACCAGTCTGGCTCCCGGGCCCACGAGCTCTGCCTCCACCAACTGCGCCCAGCCAGGGCTTTCGGGCCCTTCTCTCCCACCTGAGGGCGTCCCCGAGTGTCTGTGTGCGGTGTGCTGTGTGTTCTGTGCTGTTGGGGTGCCTGCTCCTACAGCCTCAACGTGGCCCCTCCCCCAGACAGGGGCCCTCGTCCTCGCTGAAGGACAGAAGGTCAAGGTTACCCTTCACTTCCAAAGCTCTGGGGCCCGCCCTGGAGGGTGCTACGCCAGGCCGCAGGCCACCGGAACCGGCTGGCACCGACCTCCGCAAGCTCCCGAGTGGGGCCTGTCTTCCAGACGCTCACAACATAACGTGACCCACAGCAAGGAAGGTAAGCAAGGGGTGGATGGAGGTGAAAAATAAGAGCACGAGCTATAAAACAAAGAACAAAATTAATACTGCGAAATAAACCACACACGGAACTCCATGAAAAGTACATACATTCTTTAAAAAAAAAAAAAAGAAGAAATCAATTAAAGTAATGAACAACCAAAACAATGGGGCTTCGGAACGGCGGGGGCGGGGCCGGCGGCGGGGGCGGGGCCGGCGGTACCTGTACATGGGCACGGCCACCGTGCGCTCGTAGTACTGCCACGTGGAGTGTAGGTCCGTGCGGGACAGGTTGGTGGCGTAGAACCTCCAGGCCGACTGCGGATCGGAAGCGGGCGAGGGTCAGACCCAGGCCCCGCCCAGAGGCCTCGCCCCGGTGCAGGCCACCCAGCCCCACCCGCTGGTCTCAGGTTAGCGTCAGGAGGCGGCGCATGCGCCACCCCAGGCCAAGCGTGCGGTCCGTCTACAGTGAGCTGCTCACCAGCCGCCTCACCTGACCCTCGGCAGCTGTGACCTGTCATGGTGGGCATTCTGGCACTCTCCAACCCCGACGGGAACGTCACCCTGCGTGTGGGCAGGGGCGCCTCGGGAGCTGGGGGGCAGGGGCAGCGCCAGGGACACACGCCTGGCCCCACCCCAGTGCAGTGGCCCAGCCTCAGCCTGGCCTGGTCTCCCGTTCCTTTTTTCTTTTAATTGAGAAGAAATACCCAGCACACAAAAATCGCCGTCTACAAGTGTGCGATCCAGGGTGACAGGCCCACTCAGTGCCACACACCACCCCACATCTCGTGCCACATCCTCGCCCCCCGGACGGGGCACCCACCCCAGTGCGCAGGCACCTGGCATCACTCACGCCCGTCTCTGTGGCGTCCCTGTCCTGGACGCAGCCACCTGACACGTGGCCTTTTGTGCCCGGCTTTTTTCATGATGTTTTCAAGGCCCGTGCACGTTGTAGTGGGTGCTAATCCTTTCTAATGGTTGAATGACGTTCGACTGCACGGAAACCCTGTATTTTGTTTGTCCATTTGTGGACATTCGAGTTGTTTCCACCTCTTGGCTGCTGTGAATCCCGCTGGTGCAAACGTTTGTGGAAAAGGTTTTGGTTGCATGTCTGTTCTCAGTTCCTTTGGGCACAGACCTTGGGGGGGGCTGCTGGGTCCTCAGGCAGCGCCTCCCCCGCGGAGGGAGCACCCAGCGTTCCGGTGCGGCTGCGCCCCCGCACCCCCACAGCAATGTGCCGGGCCCCAACTCCTCTGCGTCCTCGCCACCCCAGGGTCCCGACCTGCGTTCCCCCGGTGATGAATGATGCTGAGCATCTTCTCACGCGCTGACGGGCCGCCAGGACATCTCCTCCAGAGCCGCGTCTGTCCCGAATTCACTTCCTAATCAGTCTTTTTGTTGTTCGACTGTTAGAGCCCCTTATGTACTCGGGACACCAGAGTCTTACCAGGAATCGGGTTTGCAAGCACTTCCCCCCGCTCTGTGGGCTGGCTTCTTCCTCTCTCCATAGTGTCCTTCGAGGCACTAAATTTTTAATTTTGATACATTCCCATTTATCTGTTTTTTCTCTTCCACTTGTGCTTTAGGGATCAGATCTAAGAAACCAAAGCCATGGAGCTCTGCACCTATTTTCTTGGAATGATTTTATAGTTACAGCTCTCAAATTTAGGTTTTTGACCCGTTTTGAGTATATTCTGTATGAAAGTAAAACTTCATTCTTAAAACTGGCTCCTCAGCAGGCCCAGCGCCGTTTGCTGGAGACATTCTTCCCTGTCGGATGTTCACAGCATCATCGTTTCGACGCCTGTTCTGTGGCCCAAGCTGTGGCCTATCCCGGGAAGACTCCCGTGGTGCCAGGGGACACGGGGGCCACCCTGGGGGCGTCTGCGGGTCTTCCGCGTCCCCGCACCAGGACACGGGCGGGGGCTGACGTCTCCGCTGGGGCGCCCTGTGACTGTCAGGTGTTGGCACACATACTCTGAGGTTCTGTCCCCAGGGTGGACACGTCTACCCCTGTCCCTGCAGCCTGTGGGGACCACAGCCCCCCCGCCCCCTTCGGGCCACCACTCCCTGTGGGGTATCTGCCTTCGCGGCTGCACGTTTCAGCCCGGAGCTGTCCTTGGGTCTAAGAGGAGTCTCGGCAGACAGCACGCCACCAGGGACGTTTCAAGTCCATCCTTTCAACCGCTGCCTTTCAACCGGGAGAGTTCGGTCCCTCTACATGTAAAGTGACTGCAGACAGAGACTCCTGCCTGCTTCCTGCCCTTCACTGCGGTCTCCTCCAGCGTTTGCTTCTTCTGAAATATTATCTTGATCTTCTTCCCTTTCCCTCTTCTGAGTTTTTAGGAATTGTTTTGTTAGTGACAACCACGTGGACGATGAGCGTCTTACACTCACAACCATCTCGCCTGAATCAGTGCCAACTTAGCTGCCTGAGGACATGAAAGCCCCTCCTCCACCCCCCCCCCCGGGTGTTCCTGTTACGTCTTTACACGCTGCGTGCCAGAAGAATGGATTTAGGATCACCTCTATGCGTGTCTTTTAAATCATACAAAGAAACACTAGATGAGTTACAAGTCAAAAGCATACCAAGACCGCTTTGACATCCGCCCCGCAGTCACCTTGTAACCAATGCCCGGAGCCGCCGCCCGGAGAAAGTTTCCAGGCCAACGGAACAAAGCCGAAGCCCCGCGAAGACCCTTCTCAGCACGGAAGGCTGTGCCGGCAGGCCGCTTCGGGGACGCCCCAGGGCGGGCGCCTTGAACACCACAGGCAGCCGGGCCGCTCCGTCCTCCCTCCCCTGGCTGTTGTAAGATTCTGATTCAGCTCCTGGGTTCCCAAAAATAGGATTCTGACAGGTTTGCTCATTTCTGTGCCTTTAGCACAGGAATGAGGTGCTGGAGTTTGCCCCTCCCCATTCCCAGTGACATCCCTGGTCCCTGAACTTCAATCCATATCCTGGACCTGACTGTGGGGTCCTGAGAGGGAGGCTCCAGACCCCCGCTCCTGCAGCCTGAATCTGCACTCCCCACCCACTACCTGCCCGCCGGCCCTGGGGGCTCCTAACCGGCTCTCTACAGCTCGGGGCCCCCCTGCTGCCCCCTTCTCTGCCTCTGAGGTCTGGGGCCCAGTGTCCTCCGTGTACTCATACCCTCTCCTGCGCCTCAGCGTCCAGCCAGGGCCTCACCCCTCCACTTCCCCGTCCTGCTATTCAGAGCCTGCCCCGGGCACTCCGAGGGAGGAGTCCAGTCCCTTGGGCAGGGGCCACTCTGGCAGGACCACACGCAAAGGCAATGAGGAGAAGAGTGGCCCAGGCATCTTGGCTGCCAGGACACGGGCCCATCAGCGGCTTCCAGGGCGTGGAGGACCCTGGGCCTCCGCTAGGGCTCCCCCCGCTGTTCCTCTCTGGGTGCCAGGATCACAGCCAGGTGACGAACCACTATAAGCAGCAGTGCAGCTGTCCCCGCCTGTAAACCTGAGCGGCTGACTGTGGTCCCACCACCTGCCTCCAAGGAGGATCCAGGGACAGCACTCGACCACCAATCCTGCAACACATCGCCCTCACCGCCCGCTGCCGCCTCACCCACACCCAGCGTCGTCGGAGGACACTCAAGCCTCACACCTGGGCTGCCCGAGTCCTGTGGGAACAGGCACCCAGACCCTCACGGGGGCGAGCGGGACGGGCACCCGGGACCCTCACGAGGGCGAGCGGGACGGGCTAAGACGGCCGCCAGGGAGGAGAGGGCGGACGGTGCCCTCCTCCCGCGTGCTGTCCACACCTCAGCGCCAGTGACCGTGCACCCTTTGTCCTGCTTTGTGCTCTTCTTCGTTTGAAAAAGTAGCCGCTTGCAGTCTCTACAGTGACAGGTAAACGCGCACGCACCGCAAGGCACGCACGCACATGCGCACACGCGGGAGGAGGCTGCACCCAGGGAAGACCACAGCTCCCTGGTCGGCTGGTGCCCACGGGCTTTGGAGGGGCCCCTCAGGCAGCGGCTGCTCGGGCTCGGGAGGCACTGCCGGACTCCAAGGGGCCTGTGTGTCCCCAGCGGTGGGATGGGCTGCGCGAGAGCGGGCAGGGCCGCTGCGACACCACACCTGCCCAGCAGGGCGCCAGGAGCGGACCCTCAGGGGGCACCTGTGACCGCCCGGTCCAGGGCCCAGGGTCCACACAGGACGAGGCCACCCTCCAGGGTGTCTCTACAGGTACCGCAGGCCGTGGGCATCTGCACCTGGCTTCCGTGCCCAACGCACTCCTGCAAAGGAACAAGGGCCGTGCCCCTCCCTGGGCAAGGGAGACATGGGAGCCAAGGAGGCCCCCCCACAGCAGCTGGGGACCCCCATGGGGCCACCTGGGCTCACCTGGATCAGGCCCGCTGCGGGGTTCCGCCTCTTCTCAAAGTGCTTCTGCCGGTGCTGCTCTTGAACTTTCAGAGCGAAGCCAGACCCCAAAATGCCCTGCAAGTCATCAGGGTCAGACTTCGGGCGGGGGAACCCAGCCCTCACCCCCACCCCGACCTGCACACCCTGGGGGCCTCACAGGCCCTGCCTCCCCCCCTCAGTCCCTAACCACTCGGGCCCACGCTGGGGAAACAGCTGGATTTGGGGTAAAGGAAACCTCCAGCCTGCGGGACCTCAGGGAGCACATCTGGGCCCACAGATCACCCTCCCTCCCAGCTGGCCGGCACCGAAGCAAGTGCAGCCTGAGCTCTGGGTGGCCGCTGCCTGCGAGAGCTGTGTCCCCGCGAGCCACACCTCTGACCTGTCCAGCTGTGGGTGACAGCAGAGCCTCGTCCCTTCTGCATGGCCCCCGGGAGACCTGATGGCCTCGCCACCACTAAGCACTGCTCTTGCTCACGAGGACCCTACTGGTCGATCCCATAGGGCTGGGCGGGGCTGACGGTGACCACAGATGCAGGGTCAGAAGCCACATCCTGAGGACGATCAGTGTGCCCCCACAGAGCGTCACGGAAGCCACCAACACCCTGCCTGCACACCCAGGGAAGGGTCCTCTTTGCACCAGACCTGCTGCGTGCAGCTCCTGGGGCACTGGGGACCCTGCTGGGAGCCATGCTCCCGTCCCATGGACCCCACGTGGACAGGTGTCCCAAGTTGTGTGGTCACCTGGGGGCCTGCGAAGGCAGGAGGGGCCACGGGACTCACCGCAGGAAGAGCGAAGAAGGAGACGCCGATGAGGGTGAAGGTTGCAGCCAGCAGCCTCCCGTTCCAGGTCTGGGGGTACTTGTCCCCGTAGCCGATGGTCGTCAGCGTAATCTGCAGGACAGCAAGCCCGGTCACTGAACCGGGTCTGGCGGTGGCCGCCGGGGGCATCTGCAGCCCTGAGCTGGGCACTCCTCCTCGGCCCCCGGGAGTCTTCCATGCAGCGCCCTCCCGCACCCCTCGGGGCAGGCTGGAGGCACAGACGGCGCTCCCACGCCACTCACACGAGGCCCGTCACCATCCCCACCCTGCCACGACCACGTCAGAACTCTCCGGATCCTTCCTCTTGCCCTACGTGCCAGGGGAGGGTGTGGGGGCCACCGGAAGCCTCTGTTCCCTCTTCTCATGTGTGAGGGTAGAAGAGCCATCCGAGAGGCCTCCCCGGGACAGGGGGCGGCTCTGGGTTCAAGGCCGGGCAGCAGCCAGGAAGTGCAGAGCCAGGGGCAGGGGCTGGACAGGGAAGGTGCTGAGCAGGAGCCCTGGGGGACAGATGGTGGGGACCGCATGGGGACTGTGTGGTGGGGCGTGTGGAGGGGACTAAGCTGAGGCTAGAACGGGAAGGGGCCCCAGAGGTGTGGCTGGAGGGCGAGCTGCCCTGTTGCCCAGCAGGGAGGGCACTGCCCATGCAGAGGGGCGCTCGGGCACACAGGAAGGCCCACTGCCCGTGGGGCGAGCCCCAGGTGGCCCCTAGCAGACTTGCCAACGAGGATGGGCTCATGCTCCTGGGGACAGGGGCGCTTCTCACCACCCTCCTGCAGACCCTGGAAGCCATCCCCATCCCCATCTGGTGCACAGAGCCCACCCCGAGTCTGGGGCATGGCACTGGGTAAACTAAGGCCCCAGGGGCAGGACCTTCTGGGCCTATTTACATGCAGCAAGAAACGGGCCCAAACAAGGGGCCACCATCCCCATTCCGGTCAGCATAGAAAATTCTGGAAGGGCACAGGTAATGAGGAAGGGCAGCCAGGAGTGGGTGTGGTCAGGAAGGGGACCGTCTTCTCACCATAAAGCTTCCCTGCTGGAAACCTCACGTCCTATGAGAATTATAGCCAAGATTTTCAACACAAACTAAGCGTATTTTAAAGACAGGAGACACTAAAGTGTCCACCACTCTCTGCAAAAATGCCAAAGTTGTGCAAAGAAGCCTGGTGGGAGGGGCCTCAGGACCAGGAGGAAGGAAGAAACCTGGAGTCCACGGGGCCCCAGAGCAGACCGTGGACCGTGGACCTGAGCTTCTGAAAGCCCTCGAGGGGGCAGGGGATCTTCTTAGAAACACCACGGTCCTCACACAGAGAGAAGAAATCACATCATACAACAAAGGAACCTTGAAAATGGAATTAAAATCAAGCAGGTGGACACATGTGGCCGCGGACGTCTCCCAGGGGCCGGACAAAGCCGGTGAGATGGGCAGAGGTAAGAGGACCCATCCCGAGGCCCGTCGGGCTCGGGGGAGGCTGTAGCTCACGTGCACAGGAGGCCCCCCCCCACCCCGCCCATGATCCAGAAGCTTGTGGGGAAGGATCCCGGAAGCGCGGCTCCCGGCAGCAGGAGGGCGTGGGAGTGGGGCCTCAGGTCTGAGAAGACTCCCAGAATGCCACGGGTCTGCTCCTCCAAAACGAGGGCAGATTCGAGGGGGGCATCAGGGCGGAGATGCCCTCACCCCTGGCAAGGGCCCCAACGGCCATGCGGGCCTGCAGAGAAGAAGGAAGGGGGGACTCAAGAATGCACACAGCGGACAGGGCCCGACCTCTCTCTAGCACAGCACAGAGTGAATAATTCATGTCCGAAGTTTAAATCGAGAAATAGCAGTGTAAGCATGTGGTCGGGAATGCGGAGGCAAGCCCGGAGAAAAGCCACAGGAGCCCTGCCCGGAGGACGGGGAGGGGGCTGGGGACTGCGCCGCGGCCTCCCACACACGCGGTATTTATCCGTCATGTTTAAGCACTGCTTTGATGAAACGCTTAAGCAGGAGTTTCGGTTCAATTCTCTGAGATGGAAAGCCCGTGGCCACGAACCGGGCGGGGGCAGGGCGAGCTCCGTCACCGGCGCTGGCCCACTGCCCGCCTGCTGCTTCCCGCTCGGCCGGCCACGGCACACAGACTCCAGGGCGCACAGCAGTTGATAAAATGATTAGGGATAAGGTCCATTCTCACTTAGATGGGGGTAAAAGCTACACAATTCTTTCCCCACTGGATCTGAAGTATCTGCCTGCCCAAGGCCACGAAGCCAGAATGTGAGGAAGGGGCCGCAGACGCTCCACGCATCCCTGGGCCAAGGGCCCCGTATCCTCAGGGCACTCCAGCGCCCTGCCTGGGGACATCTGGGCTCTCGGGCAAGGAGCCAGGCCAGGTTGCATCCAGCTAATAGGGACAAAGCCCACAGGGCACAGCCCAGACTTGGGGCCACCCCACAGAGTGGGAGGGACCCTTCGGAGGATGGCCCAGAAAGAGGCAGGTGACAAGAGAGAGGCATTCCAGGGGCCTGGGAGCTGGGTGGCCGTGAGCAGGGGCCTCGGGCCCAAAAACTCTGTATCTGCCCTGGGTGGGGCAGCCTGGAAGGTGGGGTCCAGGAGGGCCAGGGGCTCGGTTTCCCTTTTCCAGACTCCCCATGTGACAGAAGGACTGTCCCCTCCTCCCTCCAGCACAGAGGACTCGACACGGTAGCCAGTAAGGAAGGTGAATGACCAGGCAGGGCCGGGCACAGGCTCCCTGGGGGCGGGGCCTCTCCATCCGCTGCCCTGCTTCTGAGTGGCCAGCAGGTGGCCCCAGAGAGACACCTGCAGCCAGAGAGCCTTGTGACTGTCAGTGCCCTGGGGGAAGAAGGGGGCATATCCTGGGGGTGGGGTGGGAGGCAGCCAGCAGGTAGGAGGAGGGCCCCCACGGAAGGCAGGGCCAAGCAAGCGCGTCCCCAGTTTGAAGGACGAGGACCCAGCGGCCAGGACTCACCAGGCCCCACCAGAGGGCATCAGCGTAGGTATCAAAGTGATCGTTCTCGCCCTTCTCTGCCAAATACACCAGAAAGGAGGCCAGGATGAGGCAGAGGAAGCCGATGTACCAGGCAGTCACCAGCTCCTGAAAGACAGGGTCACGTCCCAGCCGCCCGGCCCCAGCAGGCACCGTGCCCAATCCAGCTCTGTGTCCCCACAGGGCCCTCAGCAGCCCCGGCCGGCACCTGCTTGGCCGCGTGGCCCTGAGTCCAGGGCCACTGCGGGGAGGGAGGGGGACAGCTGTGTGTGGCCCTGTGCCGCGTGGCCCCTGCACTTGCACACCAGGAACCCAGGAGGATGGCCGCGCAGGACAGCCCAGCACCCCGTCCACCAGGCGTGGGGGGCACCCCCACAATCCTGAGGCACGCGTGCTGGAGATCTGGGACTGCAGGGAACCCGTCCGACCTCCCCGTGCCTGGAGCAGGCAGCCTCACTGCCCAGGGGCTGCCCCCCTTGGGCACGGACACCGGCCTGGTCCTGCCTCAGGACTCAGCAAGGAATGGGTGGGGCGAGGCTGTTGGGGCTGGCGGGGTGCAGTGCGAGCCTCGTGGGGATTTCCTGGGACGTGGGGCAGCGGGCCCCTTGGGAGGGGATGGACCCAGGCTCGCCCACCAAGCACAGAGCGAGCGCAGGGCAGCTGCTCTGAGAGAGGTGAGCAGACGGATCAGGTCATGGAAAGCCGCCCCGAGAAAGGGGGACTGGCTGGTTCCCAGCTGACCCGCGCTCCCGGGCCCCATCCGGCAGGGCCTGTGACCCGCACCCCGCGCTCACCTTGCTGTGGGCGTAGACCACAGAGCCCAGCAGCTTCCAGGTCCCGCCGCGCCGGTCCATGCGGATCATCCTGAGGATCTGCAGGAACCGCAGGCTCCGGAGCGCCGACGTGGCGAACACGTTGCCCTGGGAGCCGGCGGCCAGCACGGCGATGGAGGCGATGAGCACCATGATGTCTGCGGGAGACGGGCGGCTCGAGGCGGGCCTGGCCCCGCACTCCGTGTCTGGTGCGGGCAGGGGCGCAGCCGTGTGGACGCGCGGCCGCAAGCGGACGGCACCGCCGTCCACCCCGGCCAGTCCTGCCACCTGTCCCTCTTCCCACCACCGGGCGAGCTCACCACAGCCGAGAGGACAGGCGGAAGAAACTTCCAGAAGGAGCCAGTCCTCAGCCTCAGCCTGCCTCCCGTGCCAGCGCACACTCAGCTCTTCCCCAGTGCTGGCAGCCCCCCTGCACGCACACACCTGCTCACCTCACACACGTGCACACACGCACACTCACGTTTCACGCATGCACCCTGCTCACCGATCACGCAGAAGGGCTTCCGGGCAAACTTGAGCCGCCCCCTCCAGCCGCGGTAGCGGCAGCAGCAGCCGGCAGCCCAGATCCGCACGAAGTACTCCACCCCGAACACCACGATGGTCACGATTTCCTGCAGGAGAGGCCCAGCTGAGCCACCCCTCAGGCCTGCGTCGGGGCTGGGACCAGCCAGTGGGAGTTAGGGTGTGGGGCCCCAGCCCATGTGGGCCTGGTGTAGGGGGTCCCACACTCCGGACCTGGATCGGCCTCCTCGGGCCACCCCTCCGTCGCCAACAGCAACGAAGACATTATGCTGTGGTTGCCATGGCACCCGCCCCTGCCTGTCAATTGCTGTCAGCTTCTCAGCCCCCGCCCCAAGCCCACGCCTGCCGGGAAACACCCCACACCTCAGGGCCAGGGGGCCACCTGGGCCCTCAGGCTCCAGTGAGCAGGTGGGAAAGGGGGGGAGTGGGGTGGCTGTCACACTGTGGGGAGAGCAGGTGGGGCCGTGACGGTCGTGGCAGACACTGCAAGGAAGATGGTGTCAGGAGGCAAGGCTGGAAGGGGCCCGGGTCCCCTAGGCTGCCCTGGAAGAGCAGGGGCCACGTGGCAGGGGTCTCT
>PJEM01021429.1:0-11252 GCA_004023845.1 Helogale parvula | reverse complement strand
AAAAAAAAGTAGAAAAAAGAAAACAAGCTGAAGTTAAGTCTATGACCTTTCCGTCATAGTACATATTACAAATGATCACAATATTTATGTGAAAATATACTGTGTCTGGTAAGCTTTGGTTCTCAGTGGCCTTAATATTGTATTTTAAATAAAATAATGGATTAAAAAAACAAAAATAAACATTTTTTTAAAACATAAAATTTCTTCTAGTTAAAAGTAGATTATTGAAGCTATGATTAATAAAAAGAAAAATATTAAGTAGCTGTTAATCTTACCCAAATTCACATTTGATTTTCTTTTTCAGTTCAGAATACTTCTGTTTTCATGCTAAATCTTGGATTCAATATTAATGTTTTGCAGGTTCACTTGAAACTGATTCTAAAAAAGAAGTCAAGTAGGCAATCTGCCCTTTTATAAAGTATAAGAATACTCCTTATTAAAAAATGTACAATAGTTGAAAGTTATGTTTGTTTTTCCTGTTACTTTTTATTATTAAAACTCTTTCATAAACCTGTTATTTCTTCTATGCCCAGAAGGCAAAAGATTGGCTCTCTGTCGAATTAGTTCACCTAAATGTCAACTGTTTTTTTTTTTTTAATGGAATGAGAATTTTGTGTTAATATTCTCATTTAGGACTACAACTATCTGACCTTTAAGATCCTTTCCTACACTATGATTTCTAATGATTTTATTATAACTTTCCTTAAAATTTTATCCTAATTGTTAAGTAGAATTCAGTGTTATTTTAGCTTAAGGCAGAATATGAAAATATTTTTTGTCAACTACGGCCTTCCGTTGAGATTAATATAGATCCTAAGCAATCTCTAAGGAATTTTCCTAGCGTCTTTGGGTTGCTGCCTGAGAAAAAGGAAGCATTGAAAAATTTCTCCTCTAAAAATTATTCTTGAATCCCCGTCCTTCTCTTCGTGCTGCCCACCCCACCCCTTAATATCTCTGAGGTGTGAGGCTTAGCAGGAAGGCATAACAACAGACATGAACACATCCGAGCTCACATACTAGATGTGCTTGGTCAATGTACAGATACACCGTTGCTTTTACTTAAATGAGGTTTTGTAATTTAACTCTTTGCTCTTATTCAAAAGCTCCCTCTCAAGTTTCCCTACAGGGTGGTTAGCTCCCATTCTTCCCTTTGATCCCACATTTACTCAAGACTTTCTCATTGGCTCCTAGCTCTACCTCTTCAGTTCCAGTTTCAAAGTACTCTCACTGCCCCCCCCCCCAAATCGCCCCCACTGCTGACTCAGTGGCTGTGTTCTCTCTAGTTTGCCCCTCCCCTCTCACATTTCCGCTGCTCTCTGACCCCACCTGCCTACTTCCTGCACAGGTTCTGCATACTCCTGTCTGTTCTGCTTCAGTTCTTTCAGGGTTTTTTGTGGTTGTTGACTACTTTTCATAGTTTGATCATATTTCTGCCAGTGGTCCTTTTTATTACTTTCAGAGTTTCCTGATTGAGATTAGCATACAACCCTTGCCTTTCCATGGTCTGTAATGGTGTATCCATACCTACAGTCTAAAGAACATTACCTTCTAGAAAAAACTAACATTCAGCATGATGAAATGCATTATATATGTTAAGAATACATGAGTTTCTAAAAATACTTAAAAATATTCATTAGTCATCCTTGGAAGCTGGTAACAAAAGAGAAAGGGAGACTCTGAATCAGGCATTTATCATGCTTTTCCCATCAGGACTACATCTCAGTGTAACCAAAGAATTGATGAGGGAAAGCTTGTTTGTTTTAACTAATTACAGCTAATAAATGCAGAAAGGACAATAGAATTTAAATATCACCATTTTGTTTGCAATCCCTAATAAGATAAAGAATCTGGACAATGACCATCAATAGCTTCCAAGCCATTAGGTGAAAAACTAATGGGGGAACTTTATAAAGAATGGATGGACAATACCAGAACCCACTGATCTTGTTTAACATTACAAAAAGAGAAACAAACACACATTCTGTGCCTCATCATATGACAACTCCTTTCCTCCATCATGAAGGTTGGCCACCACCATGAATGACACAGTAACTAGCTGGACCTGGAAGTTCACAACCAACTTGCTACTTGAGCAGAAATAATAGTCACTGAGGTTCTTCACCCTGGAAAAGTAGTGATACCTAAGACAGAAATTCAGGAAAAACTAGACAAAAAGTAAGAGACCACACCAGATGTCATCTTTGTATTTGGATTCAAAACCCATTGTGGTGGTGGCAAGATAATTGGCATGATTTATGATTCCTCAGATTATGTAAAGAAAAACGTACCCAGACATAGATTTGGAAGACATGGCCTGTATGAGAAGAAGAACACATCAAGGAAGCAGCAAAAGGAACACAAGAGCAGAATGACGAGAGTCAAGGGGACTGCGCAAGCCGATGTTGGTGCCTGCAAATAGAAGGAGTAAAGACACTTCAGTGACTATCTGTGGTGATCATGCAGATTTTTCATGAGAATATTGATAAACTTAGAGTGTTTATAGACTTTATATAATATATATACAATAATATATATAATATATATATAATACACAAGAATATATACACACAACACTAACTATGAAATATTCTTGTAAAAAAAAATGGAAGAGATTTTTTGCAAGGCCTCTAGATCTAACTGCCAATGGTCTAGGAAATCCAGGATATCACACAAATCCAGGGGACAGGATATCGCACAAGCCAATCAGCAAAATCCAGAATGTGAAAAATTCTATAGGGCAAATTATCTACTTTCTTTAATAAATTAAAAGAAAAACAAAAAAACCCCCAAAGGATACACATATGTTGCAAGAAACTTTAGAGACAGATTAATGTGTAATGTATACATTTTGTCTCCTGATTTGAACAGAGCAAAGCAATTGTAAACAAAAGATCTCTTAGGGAACAATCAGAGAAATAAAAAAATCCAGTCTTTTTAGGAACTATTATTAAATTTTGGGTATAATAATGGTATTGTGGTTATTTTTTAGAAAGAATTCTTATCTTGATTTTTCTTAATTTTATTTTTTAAAATTAATTTCCACACCCAACATGGAGCCTGAACTAACAACCCCGAGATCAAGAGTCGCATGCTCTACTGACTGAGCCAGGCAGGCACCCCAAGAATCCTTACCTTTAAAAGATATAGTATAAAACACTCAGATATAGTGATATAAACTCTTGGATTTGTATAAAAATAATCCAGAAGATGGAAGATATGGATAGGATGAAAGGAGACTGGCCAAGAATTGGCAGGTATTAAAGCTAGTGATGGTAGTTTATTATACTATTTTTATATACCTTGGTATATGCTTAAAATTTTTCATAATAAAAAAGTTTTAAAAGATTCAGCAAATGATACATTTCTCTGCAGATGCAATAGGAACTCCAGTGTCAAGAGAGAAGCTTATTCTAGAAATTATAGCCAACCAAATGGAAGCTATTCTGTAGGAGTGTAGTGATAGTCTCACCCCACTCTTCTCCTTTTCCTCCCAAAAGCTTTAGAAAATATGATATTGTCTGTTAAAATGTAAACTTGAGGGACTGGAGGGTGGGAAGAAGGGTGTTCAGGAGGGAAGTAGCAGGTTTATCTTTTAGTTGTGGAGAATCTCTGCTTTGTCCTCATTACTGTAGAAAGGAATGTGGTGATCCAGGGTGGAGGCAATGTGTGCAGGTCCCAGGTGAGTGCACGTCCCCTTAAACCCAGTGCAGCCCAGTGCACGATCTGGGCAGCCACATCCATGTAGCTGGTGGTTTCTCACCTGGGAGGAGAGAAAAAGCTGCCACTAAAGGAACAGGGTTAGAGAAAACTGAGAACAAAGGGGCTGGCATATTCCTAGGGAAGAATCTACAGTCTAAATCAGGAAGTTCAAGCCATGACAAGTCCAATTCTAATTCTGGCTAAACATTAAAGGCTTAAAACTAGGGAGCTTGAGTGTAAGATGCCACCACAAAGACTTCTCAGGCTTGGCAGGACTAAAAAAGAGGTGCCAGAGCCCATTGGTAACCAACCTAGTAAGAAAGAGAGGTCCAACCTGAAGGCTGAATTGGAGTGGAGACCAGGAGTTGGGAGCACACACTTTGGAGGGGATCAGAGATGCAGCGGATTTAATGGAGAGGCTGTAGTCCATTGATTAGGTGGTCTCCTAGGGGTCTAGTGTCACATGTAACTGATTCCAGGCAGTAGGTATCATTCAGGAATGGTGGAGAAGGAATTTGAACCCTGGTCTGAGTTCAAGGCCTGTTTTACCATTGCACTTGCTGCCTCTTGGCTCATTCCACAGCCTGAGCATAAGGGAGAGTCCTCTAACAAGCAGTTCTGTTCTATCTGCTTGGTGTTGTTCTTGTCCTGGCACCCCTCCCAACCCCTTGTTAAATGCCGGTCCCCAGCTCAGGCAGCAGTAGAGGAGAGCCAACAGGATACAAAAGGAGGAAGATGGAAGAGTCCGTGGGAAAGCTTGGGATTCCAAGAGGCAAACCCACCTGGACTGAATCCTGGTTTTATTTCTTTCCAGCTCACTAGCCTCTGGCAAGTTTCCTGTCCTTTAGTGCTTGTTTTATCATCTGTGAGATGAGCAGGGTATTATCTATCTTGAAGAATTGTTGTGAAAATGAAATTTAAAATGGACCATAAAATACATAGTATTAAAGAAGCCAGGAGCCCCACTCTCCCTTTTAAAACTGTTTTTGAGCATTTGGGGTCCTGAAATAAATGGAAACCAGATCGACTGCAGAATAGCAGACACCTGGAAATTTTATTAGCATGTGGCAGCCTCGGACCAAGAACGTCACATACTCAACCCGTCCGACTTGTTTGGGGAAGAGTTGTTTTTGTGAAAATTTTATGAGTCAAAACATTACAATACCTTGCCTAGTGTCTTCCCAGGAGCAGCCCATCCCAGCATCACAGAGGTATAAGAGCTAGAGGGGAGTTTCCTACCAATGTCATCTTGTCCAAAAGATTTGCATCTTTTTCTAGTTCGTGATTTTCAACACTACCAATAGATTGGGCATGGGACCTCCAAGAACAAGAAACCTAAGTGATCCATACATATCAAAAGGTTGATTCCTTTGGGCAGGACAAGGATATCATTTGAAACTTTTTTTTAATATTTATTTATTTTTGAGAGAGAGAGAAATAGAGCATGCACGGGGGAGGGGCAGAGAGAGAGGGAGAGACACAGAATCTGAAGCAGGCTCCAGGTTCTGAGCTATCAGCACAGCCTCACGCAGGGTTTGAACTCATGAACCACGAAATCATGACCTGAGCCAAAGTCAGACATTAAACCAACCAAGGCACTCAGGCACCCCCTTTTTTTTAACTTAAAAAATGTTTAAAGCATATCATTGTAAAGCAATTATCTGGGCCATTGCATCAGGTAAAGTCTAAGATGCTATTTCAAAGAGATGCAAAACTACAGAGGATTAAGGGCACCTGCCTGGCTCAGTCAGTGGAGCTCCTGACTCTTGATCTCAAAATTGTGAGTTCGAGCCCCACGTTGGGTGTTGAAATTACTTAAAAAATAAAATCTAAAAAAAAAACCTAGAGGATTAGAGAAATATAATGTGTGAGGAGTTTTTTTCCCCTCATAAATGAGAAGTCCAGGTTGAGGAATGATTCTGCTCGATGTGGGCTATGGTACGTGAAGATAGTGGTAAATAATGGGGGAAGACAATAAGTTGTAAATTTTTTTTTGCTTATGTATCATAAAGACCTTTATGTTTTTAAATATTTTTTCCTTAATATGTAGCTATTGCTTACTAAATGCTAGCTCCTGTTTTCTTTCCACATCATTTATATCAAGTATGTTAGAGATGGCCAAATCCTTTGCAGATAGTTTTTAAAAAATGTTTATATACTTATTTTGATGGAGAGGGAGAGAGAGAGAGAGAGCAGGGGAAAGGCAGAGAGAGAGAGAGGGAGAGAGAGAGAAAGAGAGAAAATTCCAAGCAGGCTCCATGCTCCCAGCACAGACCCTGATGTGGGGCTTGAACTCATGAATATGAGATCATGATCTGAGCTGAAATCAAGAATTGGACACTTAACTGACTAAGCCAGGTACCCATGCAGATAGTTTTAATGAAATTTTAATGAAATTTGCAACTAATGTTCTGCTTTGACACTATAAAAAATAGCCTTATTTTTCACACAGTCTCTAGAATTGTTATTGACTTAAGAGTCGTGGGCTTTTATGCTTATTTTTTAAAGGATCATTTGACTAATGTTTAATAGAATAGAACTTCATTGTTGTATTTAATTTTAAATATCTTACTAGGTTAGCTGTTGACAACTCTAAATTTTAGCTGATTTTTTAAAAAGGCATCCACCAGTTATAAAGATACAGAATTAAATTTTTTTATGTTTATTTATTTTTGAGAGAGAGAGAGAGAGAGAGAGAGAGAGAGAGAGAGAGAGAGAGAATGAGCAGAAGAGGGGAAGAGAGAGACGGAGTCAAAGAATCCGAAGCAGGCTCCAGGCTCTGAGCTGTCAGCACAGAGCCCAATGCGGGGCTCGAACTCAGGAGCTGCGAGATCATGACCAGAGCTGAAGTCAGATACCTAACCAACTGAGCCACCCAGGTGCCCCAAGATATAGAATTTAAGGAACAGGGAAGATAAATGTTTAACGCAGTAGCTCCTTTAACATTTTTTTCAAGATCATTTTTGGTCAATAGACATCCAATCAAGACCAAGTCTCTAGGAGATTGCTGTAATTTTGTTCATTTCAAGCTAAGTTGCTGAAGACATTTCTACTGTATTTGTTGTCTCCATTTTATAAATCCTTGTGGGTTACCAAAAGACCATTATAGAACCTTCCCTAACATTAATCTTCTAAAGCCATTCTCTGGCACAGATAATTAAAACTTTTCTTTTTCCTAGACTCATTGAACTTATTTTAGATCTGCTGAACAACTTTTATTATGATTAGACTGGGGAAGTTTTTTTTTTTACTACTATTCTTTAACTGGTGATAAAACCTTATGGGACATATTTTTTCCATTGTTTACATGACCCCAAAATATACAAGTGAATCAAGAAACTCATCAATTATCTGGTCCTCTTGTTTTCCTGACACAAAAAAGTAGGTTAAACTATCATATGGAATACTAAATCCCGCCCCCCCCCCATGTCTAACCTAGTAGTTTATGCCTATAAACAGAGTTTTAGACAATAGGTAGAATGAAAAGCCAGACTGGAAAGATCATGCTAGTTTTCTTCAATTCCGGGCAATGTCCCAACGTTAAAATGAATTGCTCTCGGAGCTGTGGGGAGTGGATATCTGAAATCATTCCTTTACAAGCTGCAAGAGGCTTGGGGACTATGAAATGGTAAAATGTCAGCTGGAAGGAAATTAAAGTTTTCAAATCCTGAACTTGACCTTAGAGAAAAGTTTGATTCCTTGAGTAGCCATGCACGGGGTGGCGGGGGAGGGGACACAGCCACACTGGATCTAAGTGAGCACAAACCTCAGAGGTCCCCAAACCTGAAGAATGCTGAAATAAGAAAGAAAACAGACAAGTACGTCTTACTTCCAATGCTGCTGACTACTGGTCACTTATGTTCTCTAAAAACCGAAGAGCCAATGGTGTCATGGTTTAGCGTCTGAATGTTGGAACCAGACTGCCTAGGTTTATGATCCTGTCATTTACCAAAGGCTGAACTTAGGAATCTCAACCTCTCTAAGCCTCATATGTAAAATGGGATTCACAATAGAACCGAACTCTGAGTAGAGCTGTGGAGAATCAATGAATAAGGGTATATACACTTGGCACACAACAAATTCTCTGTTTTATACAGCTCCTATTATTATTATTACTCTCGTGAGCTAAGGCATCTGAGACAAAAGAGCTGAAACATGAAGACTGCAGAAGGCCATGCTAATTCAAGATATTGTTAGTCAGTTCTCCAACAGACCTACCTCAGTAATTCATCAGAGGGCTGGATGAAATCTCAAATCATAATGGGAATGAATTCTCCTTCTATGTCCTGTCACAACTCGTGTTTGCAGGAATTTGGAAGAGAGTCATTTCTTCTTTGTATGTATCTGTTCAAGTAGAGACCTAACACTGCTGGAAGCCATATCCTCACCTGGATGATTGCCTATTTTTTAAAGTTATTATTGTTATTGTTATTATTATTATTATTATTATTATTATTATTATTTTGAGAGAGAGCAAGCACAAGCAGGTGAAAGGCAGAGAGAGGGAAGAGAGAATCCCAAAAGGCTCCGCTCTGTCAGCGCAGAGCCTGATGGAGGGCTTGAACACATACACCATGAGATTTTAATACAGTGCAAGTCTATCCGTTGCCCTTGGAATTGAGAAATCCTGGGAAAGAGACAGGACTAGGAGTCATACTCCTGACTTCCTCCTTACTCTGCCTTGGACAGCTCCCTTCTTAGGTTTTCTGGCAGTAGATTAACCACACTTTGAGTCATCCCATAGGTTTGTGATCTCCCTTTTTATATAAGACTCTTCTAGTCAAGAATTACAAAGTCCAGCTTTCTGCCTCTGCACAGATTGAATTCAGTATATGGAGAATTGGACCATTAATTGGGGTTGAGTTGATGTGAAATGGATTCTGCTACCTGAGAAATATTCTTGGGAGAAAAAAAGACTAAACGTTGCTATTTAAATGTTGCTAATACCTAAGTGGCTGGGTTGCTGTGGGAGCATAAAACAGAATAAGAGAAAGGGCTTATCATTAGGAGAGATGCGTTGAGTTCCTTTATAAAAGATGTTATCAAAATCTTAGAACTTTTGCTAGTTGATAACAGCTCTATCAGAAGACTGACTTTTCCTCAAGGCCTGGTGGTATCATCAACCTAGAGCCCGGAGGAAAAAAATTAGGAACATGTTTTATAGATGAAATAACATACAGAGTTATATACTGTTAGCAAAATACACGGTATTTTGAAAAATGACTCTGAAACTGAGCTCCAGCTTCAGAAAAAAGGAAATCAACCATGGATAAGATTTTGTGATAGGAATTCTGAAAATTTGTGAGACAATTTCCTCTTTTCTTTAAAATGGATAACATTAGGGGTGCCTTGGTGGCTCGATTGGTTAGGTGTATGACTTCGGCTCTGGTCATGACCTCACTCACGGTTCATGAGTTTTGAGCCCCACATCGGGTTCTGTGCTGACGCTTGGCGCCTGGAGCCTGTTTCAGATTCAGAGCCTGTGTGTGTGTGTGTGTGTGTGTCTCTCTCTCTCTGCCACTGCCCCACTCGATCTCTCTCTCTGTCTCAATAATAAACTATTGAAAATAAAATAAAATAAAATGGATAACATTGGCATCATTACCATTTATTGGGTATCTATTCAGTTAACCAAATAAAATGTACTCTTTCCATATCCCTGCAAAACACCCATCATCTTGCAGTCCCGGGGGCCCGGGGGGGGGTGTCTCGGGAAAGGGGTATTTTAAAAAACTATTTTGAATGTTTATTTAGTTTTAGGAGAGAGACACAGAGACAGATCGTGAGTAGGGGAGTGGGGAGGGGCAGAGAGAAAGTCAGACAGAATCTAAAGCAGGCTCCAGGCTCCAGGCTCCAGGCTCCGAGCTGTCAGCACAAAGCCCAATGGGGCCCATACTCAAGAGCCATGAGATCATGACCCAAGCCAAAGTCAGATGCTTAACTGACTAAGCCACCCAGGCTCCCCAACAGGAAGGGGTATTTTGATCAGCCTAATCCTCAAAAGAAAATCTGAAGCTGCCTCCATAACCTTTCTTACCAAACAAGCAAAATCTGTCCAGTAGTGTATATGCCCTCTTAGCCCATTCACTAAATCACAGCAAAATGGCCCATATCTTATATAACTCTTCTTCCCATAATCCTCTAAAGTGGGAAAAGATGAGGGGTAGGGAAAATGCCAGGCTGTTGCAGGGGAGAGGTATGTACATTCTGCTTTTTTATCACCACCACCCCCAGCACCATGTCACAGGTGAGGATGGGTAGGTGGATAAACCTATCAATTGGAACGTATCTGTATCAGTTTGCAAAGCACCAAGAAAAGTACATTTGACTATAAATTGCAATAATAAGCGGTGAGCAGTACAGTCGTCAATGTCAGTGCTACTGCTATTCCAGGCAGAGGTCAACGTTGCCACACGAATGAGTGATTCAGCATTACAAAACTGTAAGGTATCTCCTCTGCAATCAAACTTGGCTCTCTCAGAAGTAATCAAAATAAAGTGCTAAGCAGGAGCAAGGCTGGAGAGTAATTCGGCAGTGTATTATAGTGATTACTATTATTTTATCATATTTGTGGTAAAAACTCCATTGCTGACCAAAATCCGTTCTCCTCTTCTTTTGGGTGTATCTTCCCCCAACCACAAGATTGCATTTCCCAGTCTCTCTTGAGATCAGGTGCGCCCACAGGACTAAATTCTCAAGAATGGAACGTGAGTGGAAGTCATAAGTATGCCACCTGTATCATTTGCATAAAATGAAATTGATTCTTTGGACCTTGTCTCTCGAACACTTCCCAATGTGCCCAGGAGCCATCTCGGATGATTCTGGCGAGGACAGAACTCTTTCCAGGGGATCACCAGGGTGACAGAATGAGAGAAACATGAGCACCTGAATGCCTGTGTAGACCAAAGCCTCCCTGGACCTGCATTATTCACTTCAGGACAGCCATGTGTGCAGGAAACTGACTCCTGTATTTTCTAATCCTCTGTACTTTTGGGTTTCCTTGGAAAAGCCCTCTTAGACTTTGTCCTGATGCAAAATATTATACAATACATCCTTCTACAAAATGTAATATAATATACGTTTATATTTGTTTTCTACAGTTATATAACAAATTGCCATAAACTTAGTGCCATAAAACAAGAGAAGTTTATGATGTCACAAGTCTTCAGGTCACGCTCAGTGTCTCTTCAGGCTGAAATGAAGGTATTGGCGGGGGCTGCTGTCTCACCTAAGCATCAGGGTCCTTCTCCAGTCTCCTGTGTGGTGGACAGAACGCATCTCCTTTCTGCTCTAGACTGAGGTCCCATCTCCTTGCCGCCTGTCGGCTGCCAGCCAGCACCCTCTCATCTCCTGGAGGCTGTGTGGACTTCCTTGCCGCATGGCCCCCAGTGGTAGTTTGCACCATAATTGTTGCTGCTGCTCTCAGGCCATCAGGAGCACATCTCTCTGGCTTGTCACTCAGATGTTTGCGATATGGGGAAAGCTCTGTTACAGAAGTGCTTGTCTTAATAAGCCAGACCCACCCTGATCACCGTTAGTTATCAAGGCCATAT
>PJEM01021428.1:0-11256 GCA_004023845.1 Helogale parvula | reverse complement strand
TCCACGGCACCACGAGGCGGGCAGGGGAGCACCAGCTCCCCCTCGGGCAAGCCCCGGCCTGGAGATGCAGGGAAAGGCGGCGTCTGCTGCAGGCGGTACCCGGACGAAACTCCCGTGCTCTGCGGAGGCTCCGCTTCGGACGGTGGGGAGGAGGGGGGCGGTAGCTCACCAGGTGCGTCTGGCAGGAAGGGCGATCCCCGCTGCGCCCGGGGCCCACCTCCTGGAGGGCCCGCATCCCAGCGCACAGAGGGCCCTGCCAGCGACAAGGGACACATCTAGCTAGAGGCTCAGAGGTCCTGGGACTGGAACAGAGGGAGGCCCGGAGGAGGCAGGAAGGGACAGGACCAGAGCAGCCCAGGTGCTCCTGGGAGTCCGAGTGAGTGGCTGGGACGGGTCAGGCACCTGTGTTTCTACAGCCCCCCGAGGAGTCCCCGACGCCCCGCTTGACCTGGACTCCGAAGCAGGAGCCGGTGCCGGTGCAGAGTCAGCTGAGCCTTCACTGACCAGAACACCCAGACACATGCCAGCTGACCGCGTGACGCCCACGCCCGCGCGTCACCAGTGCGTCTCCGTGCAGACACCTCGCGTTCTCGTAGAATTTATCAGGAGCTTGGACCTCCCACGGGGCCCGGACTCTAGGTCTGAGCTGGCCCTCGTGGGGGTGACCGTGTCACCCAGGTAATGGGTGAACTGTCCCGGACCCTGAGGATGTGGGAAGACGGGGGGGCCAGCTGGCAGGGTCGCCCCAGCCCCGGACTGGGAGGGCGATGCGCTAATGCCCCCCGAGCTAGAGGTAGAGGTGGAGAACGTCCCCACCATGTCCCCCCCGCCCTGTACCTCCCGTGCTGTGTGTCTGCAGTCGAGCACCTCTGTGAGCACCGGGTCCGGAGAGGGACACGGCGGGGGGCGGGGGGGATGCGGGAAGGACCCTCAGCAAAGCCGACCACGCCCTCTTCGGAAACCAGGACACGCTGCTTCCCAGGAGCAGGTGAACTCAAGGACCTCCCTTTAGGGGCGCCTGGGGGGCTCAGTCAGTGAAGCTTCCGACTTCAGCTCAGGTCATGATCTCACGGTTTGTGGGTTCAAGCCCCACGTCGGGCTCTGTGCTGACAGCTCGGAGCCTGGAGCTGCTTCGGATTCTGTGTCTTCCTCTCTCACTGACCCTCCCCTGCTTGCGTGCTCTCTCTCTCTCTCTCTCAAAGATAAATTAAAAAAAAACATTAAAAAAATTAAAAAAATAAAAAAGAATCTCCCTTTAACCCCATTTGCTAAAAATGCAGGCCAGGGGCTCCCTGTCCCGGAGCAGCCAGTAGACAAGTGACTGCAAGGCCGCTTGCCCACGGCCACGGTCAGCGAGGGAAGCAGGGCCCTCCGCAGCCCGAGGCCGGGAAGGCAGGAAGCCAAGGGCACGCTCTCCCCCTGGGCCTCGCGGCGCCGCACCCTTCCATCACTCGGGGAAGAGAAATTCTGCAAACCCGAGATTACATCTTAAAATTAGACAGAATTTTCTTTCTACAACTTCTAGGCAGCATAATCTAGTGAGAGCTGTCTCAATAATTATTTTTTCTTTAAATAGTTACAGTAGAACATATTAATTTCCAAGACGGTTCTGATTAGCGTGATTCATTAGCCTCGAGGGCCCTCCCCCAGCACGGGAGCGGGAGGCCGGCGGAGCGAGGCGTGCGCAGCCGCGCACCGGTGGAAAACACTCCAGATCTGGGTAATCAAACGAGATGGAGGGAAGGGGGAGGGAGAACACAGTCATCACGCGCTGGCTGTTCCGTTATTTCGTTAGCAGGAAGGATTCTAAGGAGAGGGGGAAAAACCACCCCAATCATTTTTTTCTTGGGAAAATTCCCGCAAATTGACAAGAGCTCCTTGACAGGCAGGACAAGAGAGGCAGCGGGTTTTAATTTCAGGGTGTGGGGAAGGAAGCGCCTCCCTTCGGGCTCCAGGAAGCAGGAGGGCTCTGGCTGGGGGCGCCGAGTCACGCGGGGACAGCCCCTTCCTGTCTTCGGGGCTGGGACGGGCCTTCGCGTAGGCCCCGGGCAGCTGTGCGCTACGTGCCAGGCTCCAGGGAATGAGCGGAGGTGGGGCAACCGCGAGGTGCGGTCCTGCCCGCACAGGGGAGACCGTGGCCGTGGCAGGGAGGGACCGACGACGGTAGCTGCTTCCGCGGGGAAGCCAGGGCGCTGCCAGGCTCAGACTGGCCGCTGCTCACAGCGACCTCACTCACTGGGGAGCCCACAATATATTTAGAAAGTCATCCTCTGTCTATGCATCCACCCACCCATCCATCTACCCACCCACCCACCTATCCATCCACTCAACCCCCACCCCTCATCCATCCGCCCACTCGTCCGTCCATCCATCACCCCTCTCTCCGTCCATGCACTCATCATTCGTCCACCCACCTGTCCATCCTCCATTCATTCATTCACCATCCAAATATGCACAACCCATCCATCTACCCATCTCTTCACCTGCCTACCCATCCACCTGGCCCCTCATGCATCCACCCATCATCCAATAATCCGTGCATCCACTGATCCATGCACCCACCATCCATCCATCCACCCACCCATCCACCTGTCCATCTGTCCACCCCAATCTTTGGTGTGCTGAGCGCTGTGAGCCCCTGACTGGCTTTCCATCCCCCAGTGGTCAGAGATGGGTCCTTACCCAGGGTCATGCCTGCCGGTGAGGGCCAGTGACCCCACACCGCAGGGGCACCTCCCCTCTTCGTGTCCTCTGCCTGCTCTGCAGCATGCACGGCCGCCTGCAGCCAGGACCAGGGTTCTGGACTTCCAGCCCCTCCCCCGCTCTGACCTCTTCCCAAAGTCCCCAAGGAAGGTCAGCAGGCAGCCATGGCGGGAATGGGACATTCTGCCCGTGGCCTTTCTGACGGGCTGGGAGGCTGTGGGCGCCGGTGGAGGTGCAGATGTGGGGCAGACGTGGACTGTGGGGGCCTGGGGTCCCCACTATAATGGGGGAAACCACCCCGTGTCCATGAAACCAGGGACCCCGGCGGCTCCTGGAGAATGTTCTCCAGACCCAGCATCCCTGTCTTCCAGCAGCTCACCCTCTCCCGCCTGGTGTGGACCCTGTGGGGCCGGGCAGGGCGGGGGGCTGGCCACCTCGGGACCCTCACCGTGCCCACAGGAGGGAGGCCAGGCTGGCCGGTGCAGGACACTGTGGAGCCACGGCTGGTCCCAACCTTGGCACGCAGAGCTCTGAGCGGGACGTGGCACCCCTTTCTGGATGGGACTTAAGTCACGTGATGGAGCAGGAACGTTTTACGGAACTGTTACCGGAAAGTTCCCAGAAGCCTGGCCGCTCACCTTCCCAACTTGGGCTTCTGCAGCTGAACCTCTTCGGGGCTCAGTGCTGCCTGTTTCTGCATCCCGCGAACCCCCTGCCCTGGCGTCGGGGAGCCCCATGGTCCCTATCCCACAGGCCCTGCCCCCCCCGCAGAGGCCTGGAAGGGGTCACGTCTTGTCTCCTTCCCAAGAAAGGAAGTGCCACCTGGACCCCACGTAGGGACGCCCTGCTCCAGGGCGGGGGAATCACGGCCCCGGAAACATTAGAAAACGGAGGAAAGTCTCACGTTATTTCAGAAGCATCCGTGATACAAGGCTTGGGTGCAGCAGGCTGGCCGGCGTGGGGCGGGGGTGCCCAGGGCAAGACGCCGCTGCGCCAGCTGCAGGACATGGCCCCGGAGCCGCGGGCACACGTGGGGGTGCGGGCCTGGGCCTCCGTCCCAGCCCTGCAAACGCAGCCCCGTGGCCTCACTGGAAGGGGACACGCGGCTCCCGTGGAGGGAGCGTGGGGACGAGAGGCGGCCACGGGCCCGCCTCCTCCCCAGGAGCGCACCGACCCGCGTGGTAAAGCGGTGCGCCCCAGTCTCTCTGAAGCCTGGGACTGGGACATGCCCTCGGAGGGTGGCCTGTGGCCCATGGCCCATGGCGGCTCACGTCACGCCCGTCCGAGGTCACCAGTTCACCAGGGGCGTCGGGTCCGTGGTCCCGTGGCCAGTGGCTGGGGTTGCTGCTGTCTAGCTGAAGTTCCGCAGGTCAGAGAGGCCCGAGGGGAGGGAGGTGCTGTCCCCATAGACCAGCAGGCGCAGGCTGGGGGACCCGGGACCGTGGGTGCCTTCGGGACCCACTGTGGGGGCGGGTGTGGACGAGGTGGCCCTGAGCAGCTGCCGAGGCCGTGAGTGAGGCCCTGACACAGGACAGAGCCCTTGGGGGGCACAGGCACACAGACCACACCCGAAGCAGAGTGTCCCCACTTGTCCCCACATGGAGCCTCCGTGGCAGTTTCCTGAGCCCTGGCCAGGTCGTCACAGGTGACAGGCAGTCCTGACAGAGGGTGTAGACTCCAGGCCACACGGGACACGGGACACACACTGAGGGCCTGAGGACGGCGTTCCCAGCCCCAGGTGGTGCCCGGGGAGCGTGCCCTCCCAGCCAGTGCCCCCTGCCCCTGCAGCGTCGGGGCTGGGACTCTTCCCAAACGGGTCACGGCAGCCCCAAGGGGCAGGTGTAGTGAGGCGCCCAGAGGTGGAGCTCCTGGGCTCGGAGATCCTGTCTCTCATCCCGACACGAACGGAACTGGGCTCCCGTGGGCTGAGGTCTCGGGAAGTCAGGCTGCCTGACATGTCAGGAGGACAGCATGAGCGTGTGACATCTGCTGTGCCCAGAGACGGGACCAAGGGACACCGTGGGCTGCTGTGGGAGTCAGTCTCATCCTGGAAGTTCCGAGAGACGCTCATGGCCCCTCGGCCCTGTCCGTGGGGCGTGGTAGGGGGAGGCCTGGTGCTGGGCCTCCCCTCGAGTCCAGACACAGACGTAGGAGGAGAGGGAACAACGTCCAATTCCCTGAGGAGGAGGGGACACGGTGACCTCAGGTGAGCGGTGGGCGGGAACTCACAGGGGACCTCCTGCAAGAGCATTCACGGACTGGCCCTCACTCCGTGGTGGCATCGAAGAGATGCTGCCGGCGTGGAGAGGTGGGAAGGGGATGTCATCAGAGTGCCACTCACAGGCCCCAGGGCCAGGCGCCGAGCGGACACCTCCAGCCCCGGTCACATAGGGCCCTTGGGGGGGCCAGAGCCAGGGCTGCCATGAGGGAGCAGACTCGTGGCCCAGATGCCACCCTGTGTGCGGAGCCAGGATGGAGCCACTGGGAGCAGGTGGGGCCAGGGCACCTCCAGGGACAGGGTTCATGCAGCCAGGGTCCTGGGGCCACTGTGACAGAGCGCCACACGGGGGTGGCCCAGAGCAGGAACTCACTGTCCAAGGGTCTGCAGTGGGACGTCCAGGACCACGGTGTGGGCCGGGCTGTGCTCCCTCTGCGGGTCAGGGGAGGGTCCTCCGTGCCTCTTCCGGCTCCTGGTGGGGGCACCGTCCTCAGCCGTGCTGCTCCCCGAGACGTCCCTCTGATGGCGTCCCATGCACAGCCTCCTCCCTCTGTGCCTCTGTCTTCGTGAGATGCTTTTCTCTTCTCGAAAAGATCCAGGCCCCGGGCTAAGGACCACATCCTGACCCATTTTCCCGCACGGCCACGTCCCCACACCCCCCAAACACCCTTCCTGGGGCTCAGAGCACAGAGCACAGTGCAGGCCACGTGCCACAGGGTGTCTCACGTCCAGCGAGAGGCCCCTTGGCTGTGGGACAGTAGACTGAGCTGTGTGCACAGCTGCCAGGACCCGAGATCTGTGAGCTCAGCGCCACCCCAGTCGACGGTGCATGTTTGCCCAGGCTGTGCTTGGACAACGCTCCCGGGCCCACTGTGTTTGCAAACCCATAGGCGACTCCAAACTCAAATCAAGCAGTTTGGTGCCTGTCTTCTCCTGGAATCTGAGCGAGGCGTCTGTATTGGAAGCTGTCTGCCTGGGTTTTAAACATTTCAGAGCTGTGTGGGAGGAAGTAAGGATGCTCTGATCATTCTGTTTGCTCACGGATGTGATCCCTCCAGGTCCAGAGAGGCTCCAAACGGGGTGAACGGAGTTCTGCATGTGGAATGTGGCTTCCCTGGTTACGGCTTGGATCCATGGCCATCCTGCCTCACCGAAACTCCGCACCCAGGTCAGCCCAGAGCACGGCCTTGGGGCCACTGAGGACCGTCTGCTGAGGAGTCCGTCTGCACGGCTTTGCCAATGTCCTGGGCACGGGGCACGTCGGAAACCCAGAGAACCAGAAAAGCGCCCTCAACTTAGGACACGTCTGTGCTTTCCGTGGAACCTAAAAACGTCAGCTCGGGTCTGAGCCCATCTGGAGGTGCCTGGTGGCCTGCCCCCTGCCCCACACTCTGACCAGGGCAGACGGCTGACACGGCTCCACGGGACCTCGGGGACTTGTGCTGCTGCTGCAGCCAGAGGCAGCGGGAGGAGTCTGGCATCCCGAGCCCTCCCCAGCTGGACGGGGTCCCCAGCAAGGCAGGGGCATGTCTGCTGTATGAAGGTTCCAAACAGTGGCTGTCTCCGAAATACCTGCAACCATCAGGCCCGAGTTTCTAGCCCACTCCCCACTGTCTCACAAGCACAGACATTCAGCCTGGGGGGGACCAGGGACATGAACCCGGGACCCCTGGTAACACAGTCACTGGGAACCGGCTTTCCACCCCGATGTCTGCCACCCAGCCTGCTCCCCGAAGGTGGCCTGGGCAGCTGAGCCTGGCATCACCCCCATTTCGGGGAGCAGCCGCCGCAGAAGCAGGACCCCGAACTACGCAGCGCCTGTGTAGGAAGAGCAGAGGCAGCTGGGAAGCCGCAGCAGGGGAGGAGGGGAGGGGAGCATGGGGAGCATGGAGAGCAGACCCCTGTGGGGCAGAGACGAGGGGCAGCGGTCCCAGAACATGCTCAGAGCAGGTCGCAGGGGCGCAGCACATGTAAAATGAGAGGGCTTCTGTGCCCCCTGCCCTCTGCACCGTGGCGTCCGTGACCCTTACAAAGCCCCTCCCCCCAGGCGTCCAGGCCCGCGCCCCACTGAGCGCTGAGCTACACATGTCTTCTCCGTTCAAAGTGCCCGCTGGGGTCCCCACACCTCGTAAATCCAACGATGCCTCTGAACCCGAGGTTCGCAAGGAACTCTGGGAAGGCTCTGGGGCGGCGTGGGAGGAGGGCACGCAGGGCGTGGCGGCTGCGGCAGAGGGACCAGCCGTCACCTGACACCAGACGCTGTCACAGGGGTGGGGGGGGTGAGCAAGGCAAATCGCCGAAGGCAGACAGCCTGGAGCCGTGACTGCGCGTCCAGTCCGAGCTCCGGGCGGCACCCATGGGCGCCGGGCACCCCTCCACGCCCTGCGGTTCAACTCTCGGGACTTCCACGGAACAGAATCTGCGAAGAGGCAACAGCAGTTTGCTCTGGGCACGGAGCAGCCCTCATCTCCTGCTCGCGCCATGGCCTCCCCACCGTCCGAGCCGCTGTAAGCACATGCTTCATGCTGGTTCTAGCATCAGGGCCGGAGCCGCTGACGGCCCTGCACGTCGCTGCGGTGGCGCACGGCTTCCCACAGCCAGGAAGGACCAGGAGGGCAGCTAGGGCCCGGGAACCAGAGGCTGAAAAACCGGCAGAGAACAGGGTGCGTCTGCAGTCAGGGCACCGGAGGTGGGGCCTGCGGGCCGAGACGCGCAGCACCGACTCCCTGCAAGGCTCCTGGGACCCAGGTCACAGCGGCACCAGGTGTCCTGTGCGTCCTGGAAAGAGGTGCTCCCTCCACCTCACGGGCGACACACCCTCCCAGGGGCACCAAGAGGGAGCTGTCGGCCCTCCGCCCAGGGCTGGGTCCGGGCGCACGCGGCCAGCACGGAGGTCACGCTCTCCCGTGCTTCTGCAGAACACGAGTGTCACATGCGTGACTGAGGACTCGTGTCCGAGCACCCGCGTCGTCCTCCCGCCGTCCCCGATAAATGCCTGCGGCCATGTTTCTCCCCCGGGGCCTCCCGATTTATGAGCGACGACAGTTTGACTTAACAAGGTTTAGGATTCTTGTTCAAACAGATAAGTTAGCACCAACTGTCCCAGCCTTCGGAAATGGTGTTTCCCTGCCGTATTTATGACACAGAATACAGTCACCAGAGGCCCGTAAAGCCTGCTTGGGGGGAGCTCATCACGGTCCCCGTCACGTGAAATCGCCCTCGTCCCACACCGGGGGGGCGGGGGCTCCCTGGCCTCGGCGCCGTGACAGAACGCCCCGACCCCACAGTCTCCTGTGTCCGGACGAGACGGCAGCTTTGCGGGGCGGGTCCCAGGGGCTCTGAAATCCGCTCTGTGCCGCCGGGAACCGGGCCTTGGCCCCACTCTGCCGGCCCGCCTCGGCCTCCTCACGCGGGGTCGGGCCGCAGCTAACACGGAGAGCCAGCCGAGTGCCGCCAGACACGGTGCCAGCACCTTCGGTGGCCTGTCCCCGGAGCGCCCCAACAGCAAGGCCCTTTGCCGAGAGCTTTCCTCCCCACACCAAATCGCAGTGACCTCGTCAGAGGAGACACGCCCCCACAAAGGCGCCGTAACAGACACTGCTTTTATTTACCATAAAAGCCACAATTAAGGACGGCAGTCCCTCCAAGTGCACGAGCCATTAGCGGCCAATTACAGGGTCACGGGCGGCAGGCGCCCGCCCCTCGAGCACATCCCTGTCGCAGAGCGCGGTCGGGGAGGGGGACGTGAACCTGCAGCCCGAGGCCTGAGCCCACCGCCCCGCCACTGGTGCCGACCTCCGGGTTTCAGTGATGCACATGGACCCGGCCGGCAGGCGGGACACGCTGCTGGGCGTGAGCACCCAGAGCAGGGGCCGGAGGCCACGTCTTCCCATTCCCGGCTAACTGGACGGGGAGGTGGGAGGCAGCCAGGCCTTGGAGTCTGTCCATCTGGGTCCAAAACCCTTGCTCTGCAGTCTCCCGGGGCTGATGCTGACAACCCTTCTCGGGGACCCTCCGCAGGGACCCCGCCACATGCAGCCTTGGGAGCCCCGGGGACACGGGCAGCCATGACTCCAGGCCAGGTGACGGCGGCTCCCTCCGCTGCCAGGAGGCGGCTGGCAGGACGGCCCGCTGTCCTCCGAGGAGAAGAATGCTCACTTGTGCATCTGACTGGGTCGGAGTGGGGGCCCGGGACCTGCGGCCAGACTCCGTCTTGGGTTCCGTGCAGATGTGGCCTCGAACTAAGCGTGGGCCCTGCCCTCCCTCCGGGGGCTTCTCCACAGGGATCCCAGCCGTCAGAGCACCTGGCCTCCCCTCCCGTCCTGGTGCCTCCAAGAAGCCTGCTGCCCCGACCTCCCGCTGCCTCGCTGCGCCCGGAGGGCACGGGTCAGGGTAGCAGGTGCTGCCTCGGGACATGGAGGCACAGGCACGGGCAGTGCGCCCTCTCACTGGGGCACTGCTCCCCGCCGGGACTCCACGCCCTGGCGGCCAGAAGCCCACTGCTTTTGTCAGCAGCCAGAATATAAGAGAAATTGAATTAAACGGGTGGCAAGCTATAATGCAGCGTGGGCGTTCTGAGCGTCAGTATTCAAGCAGACCCGCCAGATAAATAAACACCAACAGGCGAGCGCCCGCTCCGAGGCGGGCACGTATTAATGTGGAAGACGTCACTAATATGCAATACCCACGTCGGGGCCAATAAGGCCCCCGACACATCAAGATCACACTTAAGGCTATTTCAGGAAATGTGATTTTATTACCCGTCTTCAATCCGTCCCCAGCCCGCCTCCTGACTCGGAACAACCGTCCCTCCCCCGCAGCACGCACACCCGCATCCGGGCCCAAGACAGAGGATTCGTGCCGCAGGGTGGCGGCTGGCCGGGTTCTCGTGCACCTGCAGGGCTCCAGGACCCCGAGGCGCCAGCCTGTGGGACAGGGCGCTGGCTCTGCACTCCTTCCTGGCGCGGGGACCTTCCCTGCGGTGAGCTTGGCACATGGGGACCTGCTGGGACGCCCCGGCCAAGGTGGGCAGGAAGCAGGATCGTGCCCTGTCTGCCCTCTGCACCCCGACCCTCGGGGGTCCCCGACCTGCCTGGTGGGGAGGACGGAAGCAGCAGTCACCCGAGGCATCTCTGCGGCCAGAGAGGACTGCGGCAGGGGAGGGACCAGGAGCCCAGGTCCCGTCTTCAGGGCTCAGCCTCGCCCCCCAGGGGAATGGCAGTCACACGGCAGTGTCTCTAGGACTGGGTCACCTCTGCCCATGGACATCAGGCACCAGCTCCGGCCTGGCCAGGGCACGCATCTGGGTCCCGCACTGAGGCTGCCCAGAATCAGCCCCCCAGCGCTGGCTCCTGCTTGGGGGGAGGGGGTCTGGGAGAGCCGTCTGCCCTCGAGGGCCAGCTCCTGAACCCCCACCTCCCACACCCTGGCTGCCCTGCGTGTAGAGGAAGCTGGGGCTGGGGTCTAGAGGCAGCCTTGGTGCAACCTCCCGGGTGACCTTGAGGACCAAGGGTGCCGCCTCAAGCCTGGAGCCAGGAGCCCGTGGGGCCCGGCCAGGGGGCAGAGAACCCGGGGCCCCAGCAAACCCCCTCTGCCACAGGCACCTCCACAGCCCTGAGGGATGGTCCCCAGCCTGCTCGGAGCACCAGTCTGGGACGGCTGTTCTGTGAGATACTGACATCGGAGGGTCCGTGAGGGGATGCAGGTGGCAAGACCCAGTCCACACGGCACAGGTCTGAGCCTGACATCAGCCGTGAGATTCACTTAACAATGGTGCAGCCCCGCCGGCCCCTCGACAGAACAAATGCAAGGTGCTCCTGCTCTCCTGGCGGTCAGGTGTCGCCCCTGCATGAGCTGCAGCCCCGCGACCCTGCCAGGTGTCCTGAGTAATCAAAGGAGCCCTTTACTGGCCTCTCAGCTCCTTCCTTCCACTGCCCCACCCCCAAGGACAAGGAAGGGGAGGGGCGGGCATCTCCACGCAGCCTCGGGCTCCGCAGCGGTCACGTCCTGGGGCACAGCCGACATGGCACACGGCCGTGTCCTGTGTCCTGAGTGGCCTTCTTGCGGAGCTGCTCACCTCCACGCCCACCCAGGTGCCTCATCCGGCCGCCCTGGGCCGCACCTGCCGGGCAGGGAGGGGCGGAGCCCTGAGGACACTGTCCACACCGCCTGCACAGCCCTGGGTGCGGCAGAGCCTTGTCCGGCGCACTTGCCGTGTCCTCCCCGGCCCCCACACAGCCCGTCCCCAGTCACTGCCGTCACCAGGCTGATCTCTCCCAGCATCCACTCCTAGCTCGAAACGTACTGTCTGGGGGCAGAGAGAGATTGTTCTAGAA
>PJEM01021427.1:0-11267 GCA_004023845.1 Helogale parvula | reverse complement strand
GTTTTCAAGGAAGGTACTGTGTGGTAGTTAACACAGTTCAGTCTTCTTTGGTCTTCAGTGATAATGTGTGCCGCTTGTCAGCATTTCCATTAGTTTGTCCAGTAAATTCTTACTGAACAACTAGGCATCAGAGCCTGCTTTTGTAATATGGGACCAGTTTGAGGACATCAGCATCTCTGAGCTTCAGTGTTGGTAAGGTTCTGAGGGGTGTGGAGGGAGCTCACAAGCACAGGAAATAAAAGGTGGCCAATGCACTAGGTAGTCATCTTTGCACAGTAAAAAGACATGGAGAGCTGTTTGTTTATTTGAATTTGAAAGTTGGTTTCTTTTGAGAGAGAGAGAGAGAGAGAGAGAGAGAGAGAGAGAGAGAGAGAGAGAGAGGGAATGAGAATTCAGAGGAGGCCCAGAGAGAGAGGGAGAGACAGACAGAATCCCAAGCAAGCTACATGCTGTCAGCATGGAGCCTGATGTAGGACTCTGTCTCTCATGAACCATGAGATCATGACCTGAAGCGAACTGAACTGAGAGTCAAGCACTTAGCCAACTAAGCCACCTAGGTGCCCCTTGTTTTGTTTTTAATTTTATGGAAAGAGAGAGAGTGTTAGAGCTGAAGAGAGGAGCAGGGGGAGAGAGACGGAGAGAGGGAGAGGATCTTAAGTAGGCTCCATGCATGCTTTGCATAAACCCTACACGGGGTTTTATCAAATGACCCAGAGATCATTACCTGAGTTGAAACTAAGAGTCACACATTCAACCAGTGAGCTACACAGGTGCTCTTATTGAGAGTTTTAGTTCAGGCCCATCCTGATATGACCACAGCTAGAACTCTGGAGTCAGTGTGCCTTATTTTAAGAAGTACAATCTGCTAATTATTGAACTTATGAGCAAAAGTAAATTTCCCTACCCTTTAAGTCTCCATCCCCTTGCTGCAAAATGTGGGAGATAAAGTGTCTATTTCGCAGGGTTGACAGGGAATTTTTTTTTTTTCACAAGAATAACTGATGTTATCAGAGAGTCAAGCCTTGTGTGGATGGCTTTAGGTGGCTTCCCAAGGACTGGACAGAAAATGCTCAGAGTCATGCCTGACCTATTAGGAGATATTCAGAAACAGCCATTTATATCTTATTTCCTTTGACATCACATGAATCTGCCTCTGGTTGAAACGATGACCCCTTACCAGCAGTAATGTTTCTGAAGTAGAATTTAGTTTCCTGTCCACTTTCTCAAGAGTCTGGGAGTCTGTTACTAGAAGAATATAGAACAGAGGTGGAAGTCTTCTTTCCCCAGGTAGCTTCTGATTGCAGCTCTGTCTGAAGTTATTATGTGCTTCAATGAAGGGGGATAAGCAATTAATGTTGAAAGGTCATACTAACATCCAGAGGTGTCTCATCTGATGTGCAGCGTGAGGGGCAGGTAGCGGAACTGTGCCTATTTTATTTAGTCTTCTTAGCCAAAAGACAAAGGAAGACATGATGATCTCTATAGCCAGTGATCATATATCCCCCAGATGATTAAAGAATCAGGCTATGCCTAAACCATGCTCATTGGTACTTGGTTAGCTTTAGAAAGTCCAGTGATACAATAATTTTTCTTAATAGATTAATTTCACTGTCATGTTCAGAAGATGAATAAGAAAATTGTATGAGACAGGGTCAGAGCATGTAGCACTTCATAAGCAAGTGAAAAGAATTTAAAAATTTTTTGAAAACTGAGGATAAGTGAGCTAACAGTTTTAAGCTTGAAAATGTCATGACATACATTGTGTGGTTTACAAAGTTCACTTGGCTGCTAGATTGAGAGCACACAGAAGGGGTAAGAGCTGAGCAGGAGGCAGTGAGAGGAGCTATACTAATAAACCAGGCATAATACAGACATGCCTTGATGAGATTGTAATAGTAAAAATGCAAAGAATGGGATAGGATGTGTGTTAGATCACCAGCACTTCTCTTTTCATGGTACATCCCTAAGCTGGGAAGGTATAACTTCAGGCAGTAAACAGAAAAGTAGATGCAATGCAGAAAGTCTTGGCTTTTAACTTGAGCAACCTGTTCTACTTATGGAAATGGGGAATCTGAGGGAGAAAATGATTTTGGAAGTGAGGGGATGAAGAGTTGTTTCTACCTCGTTAAAACTGAGATTCAGGTTAGATATTTGTATCAATAATTAAGCAATTGGATGATGTAAGATGCTAGAGTTTGTGTTAGTAAATATTAGGCATCTGCTCAAAAGAGTGGAGTTAGATACAGAATCCTATCCAAGAGAAGAGTTGGGGTTAGTTACAATTTGTAATTAAAGTGCTACCTGCCCTGACCCTGTCTCACACCATTCTCTTATTCACCTTCTGAACATGGCATTGAGATGAATCTATTAAAAAATTCTATGTCACTGGATTTTGTGAAACTAGCCAAGTACCAATGAGCATGTGTTAGGAACTGCCTGAATCATTAGCCCACTGGGGCATCTACTATTTCTGAATGGAGACACCGACAAGAGAACACATTTAGAAGAGGGAAAAGAGCCTTGAAGAATGTCATCCTTTAGGGATGTTAGCAAAGAAAAATGAAAGAGAACCATGTGAGGTATGATGAAAGGCAGAGATAGTGGTGTTCTGGAGGCCAAGAGGTGAAAGGAAGGGTTTTTTTTTTTTTTAATGAATGTTGCTGAGATATTGCTGAAGAAGAACTCAGAGGCCAGTGGATTTGGCAGCATGGGCATGTCCGGAGACCTGGATGAGAGCAGGGTCAGTGAGTGGTGCGGCCAAGTATGTTTTCAGTGACAGAGGAGCAGCAAGGTGAACAGGCAGACATTTCAGGGGGTTTTGTGGATCCATTTGTCTCCAGAAATGGATCAGGAATTGGAAAAGAAAATGAGGTGAGGGTTGTTTTTTTTAAATTTTATTTCACAATTTATTTATTTATTTAAATCTATTTATTTGTTTTGAGAGAGAAAGAGGGAGTATGAATGGAAAAAGGACAGAGAGAGAGACAGAGAATCCCAAACAGGCTCCAGGCTGTCAGTACAGAGGCTGATGTGAGACTTGGTTCTATGAACTATGAGATCATAATGTGAGCCTAAACCAAGAGTTGGACGCTCAACCAAAGGAGCCACTATTTTTCACCTACCTTTTAAAGACTAGAGATACTGGGTCTTGTTTTGTGGGAGGGTGAGGATAATCTTGTGGAGAACACAGAATTAGAGATGCAGAAGAGAAACTGCATAATTGTGAAGAAAATTCGATGAGAAGAAATATGGAGTAGGGCCTAGAGCATAAAAGGAGTAATTGCTTTCTGGTAGAAGTAAGGACATTTATCCTTAGAAAACCAAGGGTAAAAAAAAAGATACTTTTAGAGGCACACAGCTGTCAATTTTGGTGATGGGGTGATGAGCACATTTTAACAAATGCTTTAAAAACAGTGTTTCCTACTTCAGTTATTGTAGAGAGGAAAGCAGGATTTTCCTGTGTATGACCCCAGAAAGCATCTCAAGGCTGTCCCTACAAAGCTGAGTCCTGGACCTCCCTCTTCAGCAGACTTGTGTCCTGTTCACTTTCAAGTATCCAGATGCTGGAGAACTGGTATTTGCCAGCACTCCCCTAAACAGAAAGCTTGAAACCAATACATTTGTTCCCCACTTAGAATTGCACTGTCAGACAACAACAGGGCAAAGAGGTTGCTTTCTGAGAACCCACACTTGTGAGCCTGGGAGACCATCTGTGGGATGCCTGGACACAGGAACTGTGCTTCTAGTGAAACATTGCCCACAAGTTCCTGAGCTAAGTGATACTTGTCGAATGTCATGCATACAAACTATTATGGATAGTTCTGTCCTGGTCCATAGCAGAAAGCTTAGGTTGGGTCGCCTCAATGCCTGGAGACATTCCCTAAGGATAAGTGTGAGTTATTAGAATAGACAATACTTGGGGCCCCTGGGTGGCTCAGTCAGTTAAGTGTCAGACCCTTGATTTCTGCTCAGGTCATGATCCGATGGTTTGTAGGATCAATCCCCACATCTGTCAGTGCAGTCTGCTTGGGATGCTCTCTCTCTCCTTCTCTTTCTACCCCTCTCCCACTTGCATTCTCTCTCTTTCTCTCTCCTTCTCTCTCTCTCAAGATAAAAAAAAAAAATTTAAAAAGGCAATAATCAAGTGGTCACGTTTCCTGTCTGTGTGCCACAAATTTCTTTGAGATAATGGAAGCAAATGTCCCCTGGAGTGTGATGATGAGTCACTTATGAACAGCAGATGGCTCAAAAGGGTGAGTCACCTATTTTCTAGGTGTTTACAGGCTCTATGGGGCACTAAAGCCTATGATAAGGCTGCCTATGTAGGAGGCAAACTAGTGGGATGGGAGAGGGGACACATCATTTGCCACAAGGCCACCACATTCCCAGGGGAGGGGGACAGACCACTCAGAAATCCTAAAATTCGAGGGACATCTCTGGTAACAAGACTGCCACCAATTCCATCATGTGGGTCCTTCATATAAAGGTAGATGTCCTTCGGAGCCCTGACGATGATTAAAAGGCAAAACCATTGAGAATCTTTGTCAAGAGATAAGGACTATTCCCGTGTGACTGCCAAGCAACAGAGGAATCTCTGCATCAGATGGATACATCCAAGCAGTTGAGTAAAGTCTGGGGATGGGAGACACTTAATTTAAAACTCTGATTGCAAGTCTCCTTGTCTGAGTTCAGTAATTGAGAGCAGAGTCATACCTACTTTATTCCTGAATTGTCTCTGGTGACCACACGCATACACCACAGAGCTTTCTGAGAAACTTCCTGACAAACTCGATGGTACGCTAGACACCAAATAGAACCCATTTACTGAAGATACTCAGAAATGATGTTTCGTGGTATCATGGTTACAAGAAAACTACAGGTCATGAAACCAATGCCAAGAAATGAAACCCTCTCCAACCAGGTCTCTGGGTCTAAGTGGCAGTGGAATAAGGGAGGGAGAGAAGAGCAGGGGGAAGAAGGTTCATCAGCCAAATCTCCACACAGGCTATTTCCTGCAGCAAAAGCTGATGTGTCTGCTGACCCAGACTTTGGGAGCCAGGATGCGACTTTCCATAGGAGGCTAGGGAGCCAGCCACTCCTGGATCAGTCCTCATTCTGCCCATGAGTCCTGGCACCAAGCAGTGCTTACTCATGTTCCCCCTGAGCACTGTGAGTGACACATTGACTAAAGCACATGGATGATACATTCAACGTATGTATCACTGTATATATCAAATATATGTTCACTGCATATTCTTATTGTGACCTGTGATCCATCAATACTTTCATATGTTCACTTCCCACTAATTGTATTGACAATGTGTCATAAGATTAGTTATCAACAAAGATAATATAAATAACAACTTTGTCATGCTTTAGACTAGCAGTTGGAGGCTCAGAATCTACTTACAACAATCTGTCACCTCAATGTTCAGACGTGGAAAAGTCATCGATCCTCGGGCTCTGAGAGTGCTAAGGGTGTGCCTCTCCTGGACTTCCCATGCAGGGGATTGCTACACCATAGTCAGCTGCATCCGCATCCCTCAACAGTGAGGTGTGCCTGTAGCTTTTGTCCTGCTTAAATTTATGTTGATTGTACGTAGTTATATTTTTCTAATAGTGTGTGACCTGGTTATATTGCTTCTGGTTAATGAAGTGATCAAGATTCCTGTCTTTGGAGCTAAGTTGCAAACACATCACATGATTTGCAACTTTTCTTCATGAACATCTGTGAGATGGAAAGAGGCATCAGAGGTGATGCACAAGTAGGAGGACCCCAAGCTCATCTTTTCTCAAGAAGACAGCTAGATAGCCATCAACTATTGTGAATACTCTGAGACATAGACCTAAAGACTGACCGAAGAACAAACTTCACAACTCAAGGGAGAGAAGACATCACATGGAAGAATGCAGGAATCATGGAGATGTGGTGTAGGGGAGAAACGGGTCACAGGAGCCATGGTCAGGGAGAAGGACAAAGGAGATTGGGGTTCACTGGGGAACACACAGGAAGAACGTTTTCCCAAAGCCATTGTCCTGGAAAATGAGAAAGTGAAATTCATGAGTTCTTACAACCAGTGGGGCTGAAAGTCTGGAGTTTGAAAGGTCAGCAGACTTGGTGGAAATGGAGCCAGGTGGCACCGAGCTGCCCCTGGAGAGAAGGCACAGAAATCACCCTGGGGCAGACAGCAGGGAAACTGATCTGAAAAACGCCCGAGGCACACAGTGGGAGATTATTTGCTATTCTAAGACCACTTCCTTGAGAGGCAGCATTCAGAGAGATGCCTCTCAGGGAACAAAAGAGCTGGCTGGCACTTTCTCCCTGCCTGAGTCCTTGAGCATAAACACAGAGCCACCTGAGAGAAGCAGTTCCGCTTGGACACTAACTGCCTAACTTGCTTAAATGAAGCCCCACCCCCCTGTGCTTTGGCAGTACTGCCCCTCTTGGTCAAGTTGGCCTCAGCCCCAGCATGGTGCCCTCCCCTCACCAGAAGACCAGCACAAATCCCTGCCCATACCATATCTCTCAACCAGAGGGTTCTGCAGGGCCTCAATTCTGATGAAGCTGGTATCAGGTCTTATTGCACAAGCAGAACAGTGCACACCTAGTTAAAACTCACCACATTCAGGCCAAGGATGAAACATTGCTCACTGCAGGCAAGGGGAGCTTCTGCAGATGACTGACTTGAAGCAGAGAGCAGCCAAACACAAGAGTAGAGTACATGCACCACTCACCAGAAACATTCCTAGAAGCTCCAGGCCCTGGGCACTCCATGACCTTTTCCTGGGCACTACATGCATTCAGGAGCAGGAAACATATCTGGCTTTTCTAACGCAGAGAAGAAGGCGGAGACGTAGACAAAATGGCAAGATAAAGAAATTTATCCCAAATCAAAGAACAAAATAAGACCATGGCCAGATCCTAAGCAAAATAGATACAAGTAACACGCCTGATGGAGAATTTAAAGCAACAATCATAATGATACTCACTGGGCTTAAGAAAAGATTGGAAGACATGAGGGAGACCCATACCACAGAGGTAAAAGAGATAAAAAAACCTATCAGAGATGAAGAATGCAATAAACAAGATTGGAAACACACTTGACAAACAGCATGCTGGAAGAAGCACAGGAATGAGTTAGTGATCTAGAGGACAAAATGTTGGGAAACAATGAAGCTTAACAAAAGAAAGATGAATTATGCAACACAAGAATAGACTTAGGGAACTCACTGACTTGCTCAAATATACTAACATTCATTTTATAGGAGTCCCAGAAGAAGAGAGAGAAGGGGACGCAGAAAATTCATTTCAAGAGATAATAGCTGAAAACTTCCCTAATCTGGAGTAGGAAACAAACATCCGGATCCAAGAAGCACAGAGAACTTCCATCAAAACCAACGAAAGCAGGCCAACATCAAGACACATTTCAACAAAATTTGCAAAATATAGTGATAAAAGAAAAGTCTTAAAAGCAGCAAGACAAAAGAAGTCCTTAACTTACAATAGAAAACCCATCAGGTTAGCTGGAGATTTCTTAACAAGAAGTTGGCAAGTCAGAAGCAAGTGGGATGATATATTCAAGGTGCTGAATGGGAAAAAAATCTGCAGCCAACAAAACTCTACTGAGCACACGATCAGTCAGAATAGGGAGAGAGATAAAAGGATCTCCCAAATAAGAGAAAACTAAAGAAGTTCATGACCACTAAGTGAGCCCTGTAAGAAGTATACAAGGCTCTTTGAGTGTAAAGGAGAGACCAAAAGTAACAAATACAAGAAAGGATCAAAGAAAATCTTCAGAAAAATGTCAAAATAAATAATGAAATGACAATATATAAATAACTATCAAGAATTACCTTGAACATAAATGGACTAAATGCTCTGATCAAAAGACACAAGGTATCAGAATGGATAAAAACAAACAAACAAACAAACAACACTAAGATTAATCTATATACTGTCTACAAGAGACTCATTTTAGATCTAAAGTTACCTACAGATTGAAAGTGAGTGAGTGGAGAGCAACATTTATTACACAAATCAATATCAAAAGAAAGAGTAGCAATACTTAGTATCGAACAAACTAGATGTTTTATTCCTGCACTTTTATTCGAATTTGGTATCAGTGTGTTCCCTTTATTCCATTATTTGTATGATTTTGATAAATATTGTCAGTAATATTTTTTTAAATGATTGGTAAGATTCACCAATAAAACCATGTGATTTTGGACTTTTCTATGCTGGGAGACTTTTTTCGTTCTATTCAACTTTTATTCTTGTTATTAGTTAGTAAGATTTCGTCTTTCTTGGATTCAAGATTCATGATTCAATCATGGTAACTTAGGGATTATCTGGGTTTTTTCTAAGTTATCTGATTTGTTAGTATATGATTATTTGTAGTAATTTGTTATCAAACTATGTGTTTCTGTGATTATCTATTGTATAGTTTTCTATTTCTAACTTTGGTTTTTGAGTCTTTTCTCCATTTTTTTTCTTAGTAAATGTAGTTAAAGCATTTGTTTATTTTTTTGACTGTTTACAGATTTAATCTTGCTTATTTATTTTGTAAAAAGCTGGATATTACTTTTAATGCAATGTTATTATTTATTCTGGTCTCTATATTGTTTATTACTGTTCATTATTTCCTTTCTCTACTAAATTTCAGCTAAATTTCTTCTTTTTCTATTTCCTTGTGGTTTGATGTTGTTTATTTGTACTTTGTTTCTTTAATATAAGCATTTATAGCATAAATTTTACTCTAATATATGCTTTTGCTTCATCCCATAGGTTTTAAAATATTGTGATTTTTTTCTTTAATTTTAATATATTTTGATTTGTTGTTTGTTTTCTTATTTGGCCCATCACTTGGGGTAGTGTGCTGTTTAAGATTTGTATATTAAATATTAATATTTACATTCTAGATTTTTTGAAAAAAAATTTTTTAATGTTTTATTTATTTTTGAGACAGAGAGAGACAGAGCATGAGAGGGGGAGGGGCAGAGAGAGAAGGAGACACATAACCGGAAGCAGGCTCCAGGCTCTGAGCTAACAGTCAGCACAGAGCCTGACGCGGGGCTCGAACCCATCAACGTGAGATCTGACCTGAGCCGAAGTCAGAGGCTTAACCGACTGAGCCACCCAGGCTCCCCATTCTAGATTTTTTGTAGCATTGTGGATAGAAACTATACTTGGTGTGATTTCAGTCTTTTTAAAAGTGTAATATTTGTATATCATTTTTAATGTGGTTTCACCAGGGGATTCTTCTGTGTGTACTTGTAGAAAATGTACATTCTATTTTTCTTAGATGAAATGTTGTGTATGTGTGTGTGTGTGTGTGTATAAACTTTTATAACCATGCATTCTTTAAGTATGCGTCATAAAAAATGTTCTTATTGAAAAAATAATAATAACTTTAACTGAGGGTACTCATTTAAAATAAAGAATATCAGGGGCACCTGGGCAGCTCAGTCAGTTAAGCATAAAACTCTTGATTTTGGCTCAGGTCGTGATATCATGGTTTATGAGTTTGAATCCTGTGTCAGGCTCTGTACTGACAGTCAGGGGCCTGCTTGGAATTCTCTCTCTCTCCCTCTCTATTTGCCCCTCCTCCACTCATGCTTTCTCCCTCTCTCTCTAAAAATAAACTTAAAACAATAATAAAAATTTTTATAAATAATAAAGTAAAAAATACCAGGGGAAGTGGGGGAATGGGCAAATTAGATGAAAGGGTTAAGAGTACACTTTTTATAATGAGTACAGAGAAATGATGTACTGAGTTATTGAAACACTGTACAGCACACTTGAAACTAGTATAACACTGTATGTTAATTGTACTGGATTTAAAATAAAATATAAATTTAATTGGTGAAAAGGTGGTTTCCACTTTTAGTCCCATCAGTAAATGTAAATTCATTTTAGTCTAAAGGAAAATGGCTGATATACAAAGAAACACACACACACGCACACACACACACACACACACACACACACTCAGAAAGAGAGATTGAGAGAGAGGCTTTCAGAGAGCAATTGAGGAGACAATCAATGGAATATACACTTTTTTCAGTGGATTTTGGTAAGTAAATGAACATGTTATTTATTCATGTAGGGATGTACTTGTGTTTAAAGTATAAACACTAAGATACAATCATGATAATGAATACTTGATAATAAATCTTCAGACTAAAATGAATTTACATTTACTGATGCGACTAAAAGTGGAAACCACCTTTTCACCAACTTTCCTAAATTAAGGTTTTATTTTAATTACAGTAAATTAACATACAGTGTTAATAATAGTTTCAAGTTTTAGAGACTAATTTCAAATTATAATGCGTGTCTAATATTTTTATTGAGATATATTTTGAAAACATAATTAACTTTTTATAGTACCAATACATTCTTGGTGATACATTTAATAAAAATATGTTGAAATCAATAATAATAAAGTAAGTATAAAGATGATGTTTTATTAGAAATGATATTTGGCATGTAGACCAAAATTTCCTACAGTTATTTAACAGAATCCTATGTTGTTTCCATCTTTATTTCTCTGAGCACCATTTTCTACGTCACTGGCATGAAACAACTGTATTTTGATTCCCACAATCTTTTTCCCCTCCAGTGCATGATAACTATGTGTACATATATCTCATCTCTATCCCCAATACCTCCGTTTCTCTCTCCTTTTCTCTCCATACTCACATTCAGCCATATTTTTAGTCATATTCACATACATCACAATTATTCCAAAAGAAAAATAAATAACCCAAATATTTAAAATTTCCATTATTTAAGAAAAATAAGAACACACAGAGAGAAATATCTTTATTTTAGAAGAAGACTTTGAACCAATAAAACTATTCTGTAGTAGAATATCACACTTTTGTAAAGAAGGAACATTAACTCTTTATACACAAAGGATCATTTCATTTACTATCCATGATACTGGTCTTGATTTTGGAAACCAAAGTAAACAATGCATATTACATTTTATTTTTTTAAATCTTTTGTAATGTTTTATTCATTTTTGAGAGAGAGAGAGAGAGAGACAGCGTGAGGAAGGGAGGGTCAGAGAGAGAGAGAGGCACAGAATTGGAAGACAGGCTCTAGGCTCTGAGCTAGTTGCCACCACAGAGCCTGATGCAGGGCTTGAACCCACGAACTGTGAGATCATGACCTGAGCCGAAGCCGGACGCTTAACCAACTGAGTCACACAGGAGCCCCTACACATTACATTTTAAAAGTTATTAAAATTAGAAGTGCCGGG
>PJEM01021426.1:0-11259 GCA_004023845.1 Helogale parvula | reverse complement strand
AATTGGTACTTAACCTGTTAATTTCTGTATAAGTCTAATTACATGAAATAGAAGTGGGGGTTTTGATTTTTTACTTTGCTTTTCTGTTTGGAGTGTCATTGTAACTACTGTATTGTAAATGACGGAAAATAATTGCATATGTTAAAAAAATAAATAGTGTTATATTAAAAATAAATAAATAAATTAAAAAAAATAAAAATAAAAATATAAACAAAAAACGTGGGGGGAAGGATGAAAGACTTAAATGCCTCTATTTCACAGAATGGAAATTCAAGAGATATTGTCTATAAATGACAGAAAAACAAAAGGATGTTTGTGCATGTTGTTTAGTGTAGAGACTAAGAACAGTAATATAAAAATTCCGAGAAGCCTACATCTTAGAAAGTGAGAGTTGTATAAATAAATTCTCCTCTATCATAGCAGGAACTCAATAGACGATGTGTGAAGTTACCAATTCAAAAAAGATCAATATAAGAATATTAAACAGAGACAAAAAATAAATCATCAGAAGATCTGAAATGAAAAGCAATTTAAAGAGTTTGTTTTTGGAGAATAAGAAAGGAATAAGGGAAAGTGAGACACATCTGTTACTTTTTGTTATGATCCATTCTGAATCATGTACATATATTATTTTGACCTGCTCCCTCCAAAAATGGTTATTAGTTTTAACATAAATAACATATACCTGAAGTATATTTACAACATAATTATAATTCCATAATTGTGACCAGGAAATACAAAGAATATAAAAACACGCTAAATGACACAAGAAACCAAACCAGTATCTAGAATGTACGACAGTCTATAGGAAATCTGACTTACATTCTGTAACAAGTCAACGGCAGGAACAAAGAAGGGAGCACCTGCTCTAGTTTGATAGTGATTTCGGAGGCACGGCCCTTATGATGAGCACTGGGTGTTGTATGTAAGTAATGAATCACTAAATTCTACTAATATTACACTATATGAAACTAACTAGAATTTAAATAAAAACTAGAAAAAAAGAGGCATGGCAATGAAAAAATGGACTTTGCCTGGATCCTCTTTGGAACAAACAACTATAAAAACACGTTCTAAATAATAGGGAAATTTGATTATGTACTGTATATCAGATGATACCAAAAATATACTGTCAATCTTGTTAAATTACATAACAGCATTTTGGTTACATATGAAAATGTCCATTGCTGTTTGGCTACATACAAGAATAAAATGACATAATATCTGGGATTTGCTTTAAAACACTTCATCAAGGAGAAAAAAGAAAAATGAAATGGAAAATATGTCCCAATCTTAAAAAAAAAATTTTTTTTAATGTTTATTTTTGAAAGAGACACAAAAAGGGTGAGCAAGGGAGGAGCAGAGAGAAGGGATGTACAGAATCCAAAGTAAGATCCAGGCTCCAAGCTGTCAGCACAGAGCCGGACGCAGGGCTCAAACCCAAGAACTGTAGGATAATGACCAGAGCCAAAGTCAGATGCTTAACCGACTGAGCAACCAAAGCACCCCAAATATGCCCCCATTGTGATAACTGCTAAATCCACCTGATAAGTTTATGAAAAGCATTGTCTGAAATTTTCAGAACAGAAATTAGAAGGAAAAGGATTCTGTTACATCTGACATGCCTATTAGACATGCAACTAGGAATGTTAGGGAGAGCTGGATACATGAATCTGGATTTCTGGGAAGAAACAGAGAGGGAAGTGGTGTTTTTTAAGGCATGGGACTGGATAGCATGTCTCAGAAAAGTGAAGAAAAAGAGGTGGGAGAAGTCCCAGTGCCTCCAACGACTGAAGGTCAAGAAGTGGAGGAGTCAGCTATGAGGACAGAGAAGATGCAGTGAGTCAAGGAGACCCAAAAAGAGCCACGAGTGTGGTGTTGGCAGAAACCAAGATAAAAAACATTTTGAAAAAGAATATGTATTCACTTGGGGCGCCTGGGTGGCTCAGTTGGTTAAGCAGCCTACTTCAGCTCAGGTCATGACCTCACAGTTTGTGAGTTCAAGCCCCACATCAAGCTCTGTGCTGACAGCTCAGAGCCTGGAGCCTGTTTCAGATTCTGTGTCTCTTTCTCTCTGCCCCTTCCCTACTCATACTCTGTCTCTCTCTCTCTGTCTCTCAAAAATAAATAAAATGTTAAAAAAGTTTTAAAAAAATGTGTTCAATTAATGTCTAAATTTCCTGAGAAGTAACACCTGTTAATCATTAGTGGCATTCACAAAAGCAGTACCATAGAGTGAGAGATGGAAGCCTTCTGATAATATCAGAAATCTCGTCTGTACTTTTAAAAATCTCCCACATCCTTTTCTAAATTCAAAATATATTTCTTTATGTTTTAATGGCAGACTTTATTCTCCCATTTTATTACAGTTAGCCTAAATCTCTTCAAAGAGGATGGGCACTTCATCAAATATTGAGCACTGGTATTAAGAGAATTAGTTATTACTTACACAGCCATCATGCACATTCAGTGTTGCTTCAAGTTTCAGTCTTTGGATAAATTCTCTTCTTCCTATTTAAAAAGAAAGAACTAAGTAAGTCCTAAGTAATTTAAAAAATAATTTTTTTAATGTCTAGTTAGAGAGAGAGAGAAGGGGGGGGGCATGAGCGGGGGCGGGGCAGAGAGAAAGGGAGACACAGAATCTGAAGCAGGCTCCAGGCTCTAAGCTGTCAGCACAGAGCCCGATGCGGGGCTCGAACCCACGAACCATGAGATCATGACCTGACCTGAAGTCGGATGCTCAACCGACTGAGCCACCGAGGCACCCCTGTCATAAGTCATTTTTGTTGAAAAACGTATAACAAAGAAGTTAAGAGCCCAGGATCCAGCATGCGGCAGCTCTAACTTCAACTCCCATTTATAAGCTGAGTGATAGTGGGGAAATTAATCTCCTCCTTAGCCCTCATTTCCTCATTAAGTAGTTCCTACCTACCTGATGTAGTTATTGCAAGGATGAAGCGGTTCAAAGATAGAAAGGCTTTAGCACAGTGGCTGGACCATAGTAACCATTCACATATTCCCTTCATTCAACCAATACATTGAGTACTCATTCCATTCCAGGTGGTATTCTAGGAGCTAAGATCACAGTGGTGAGATAAAAGAGAAAAAAATCCTGCACTCTAATGAGTTTATTCAAAGACAATAATACACAACACGTCACCTGATGAAAGTGTCATATGGAAAAATAAAGCAGAGAAAGGGGATAAGGACTAGAGGTGAGGGATAGGATTTTGAACCTTAAATAGGTTGGCAAACAGTGTTTTGTTAGATACTACCTATTTTTAAACACATCTCAATTTTCAATAAAGTTCATTTTACAATGATGAAGTGTAGCAGCAAAAATTATAAAATAATATCAGCCCAAATGTCCATCAATAGCAGAACAATTATAATACTACAAAAAGGAACAAATCCCTTTGAAAAAGAGAAATGTTTCCCTTTAAAAAAATGAATCATCTTTATCAAAGAAAAACCAAAACGCTTCATGTTTATTCAGAAGCTGTAATGAAAAGAAGCTGAATATATGACAAAGAATGATAATTAGCTAAGTAATCAGGCTGATGAGATCTCAAATAAAATTAAATTTGACTGTGCTCTCTGTATACTGTCACCAGGGACAGGTTTCTCTACTACATTTTCTTGCCATTCAATGTAAGTACCAAGATCTTCTTGAGACCGAACTATTTTCTTTTTTTGGGCTGGTTTATAACTGGTATGATGGCTAGGTAAAGGATGAACATGTGGGTTAAAGAATTTTTTTCTTTTTTTACTTGCGGGGAAAGTTCTATGGTTCTAACAATGGAATAAAACAACCTACAGAAATTCAGTATTTTCATGAATTGGTTGTACTTCATATAATTAACTTTTCAAATCTGTTTTCAGTTTTAAAAAGATGCTAACTGTAGTAAACATAACATTACAAAAAAACTTCCCCCCTTTGGCCAACAGCAGGTTGGCCATCCTACTGAGTTATAATTAAGGGCTAAGATCATATTAACAATATGACAGCAATTAAAATTAATTAAAATACAATGGGGGGGAGGAGAAAAAAGAGAAGGAAGAAGAAAAAAGGAGGAAGAACCAAAAAATTTTTCTTGCAAATTTTAAAAATCTAGGTTTGAAAACACAGCTCTAGCCATCTCTGTCTAAAGAAAATGGTGGCAGGACAGGAGAGAACAGAAGACAAGGTGAACTCTTACACATGAAGCCTGCATATAAAAACAAGCACTAAGACATGACAGTTAAATAGCTCTTGAATAATTTCTATATGTGACTTTGGAGATCAAAATCACTGTATTGTTCACATACTTCACTAAATGTGCTTCCAGAACCAACTAATAGAAGCTTCCTCTACCCTTTTAGCAATTAAATGCATGACCAAAAAACAGGAGCTGAAAGATGCCCTAAAATAAGAACTGTAAGGTTAAAAACCGGAGTCCCCTCAAATTAAAATAAAAATAAACTCATACCTGTCATCAAGAACTATGAAGTCTAGACAACTTGCAAGCTAACAAGTAGCTGCCACCATCTCATGAATGGTGGCAGAAGACACAAGACTCCTAAGTCTGAAGCAAAGGATTTTTCGACTTAATCGATGTAAGCTTCAGGTTCACATAGGCCCCTTGTCCCCCAGTTCCCACGGGGCAACACGGAGCAGCGTAGGTAAATACTGGACATGCTGGGGGTTTGAATCAGAACTGGGGAATCCTGAACTGAAGAAACCCAAATCTTATATCAAGCAAACCTCTCTCACCTTTTTCCCAGAGAGTGACATTATCTTTATTATACTGGACAATAAGTAAATCTGCCCTCTGCTCCAGAGGGAGATACAATAACCTCCAAAGCTGCTCTCCGTATATCTATAATTGAAAAGATAGTCCAGAACAAAGCAGCCAGTGCCTCTGCTCACAAACGTGCAGAAATGCCAGAGACATGGAGAATTGTCTCCCAACAATTACACACTTGTTATGGATGAATTTACCTACTGCTATGGCTTCCTACTCATGTCTTTTTGCAACCCATGCTGCCTCCCATAATTCCATCACTGCTTTGACATTCTATTCTATATTAATAGATCATAAGCTCAATAAAAAGAGAAACACTCTTTTATTCACCCAAGTATTCTAAGTGCCTAGAACAGTGCTGAGGACAAAATGGGCATTTAATATTCATTTGCTGAATCAGTGAATAAGCAAACGATATCATATTATTCACTCTGTTCTATAATGTATCTTCTGTTGGGTGAACATCTTTAAATGACAGTAAAAATACTGCTACTGCTCTTTTTTTAAGAGCTATTGCTCATTTTGAATGGTTATATAACTTACTAAATAGCTTTGTAACTTACCTATTCACATACCTATCTCCCTTAGAAGACTAGGAGATGCTTGAGATAAGAAGTGTTAGACCAGATTTAAATAACTAACTTGGAACATACTATGCATAAGTTGGGCAAATATTAACTTCTCAGAGCCGTAGTTTACATTGCATTTGTAGAAGTTTTACATTTGATGGGAACACATTTATCATAAGGAGTAAATTATTTAGCATGCTCAAAACTTGTGGATCTGCCTGATATGCTATATACTTAAAATGAGGTCTCTCCCGATACACGGGTGGGATTGTTCGAAATTAATATTGCCTGAAAAGAGAGAAAATGATTTTTAAAAAATGACCTCATTTTTGTTGAGGTAAGTTCAGCTGATTAAGGAAAAGAATAAGGCTGGTGATACTGAACAGTAGAGATGGAAAAGCACTTTAACAAAATTTTTCACTTTACTTCACTCTGTTGTGCCTTTGAACTACTTTGTCTTTAATGCCAAACCTTCCAGTCATCTCCGCATGCTGCCTTCCCTAGCTCACTGTCAGGTCTTCTTTCCCCTGCACTGTCCCTGCTGCCTCCTCCTCTCCAATGGTTTTGTCCTTAGAAATCATAGTTCATCAGCAAATCCAGTGGGCCCCTCTAAGACATATTTTTCATGACCTCATAGCATTATCTGTCACAGCTGACTGCCACCTTCTTGAAACATTCTTCTTTGGTTCCCATGGCATCTTACCAGATAACCAGGAGAACTGAAAATCAAAGGGTGACTAAATTCCTTTGAGGTGAGACAGAACACAGAACGGTTTCATCTTTGACAGAGCACAGGACAAAGAGGCAGCTGCCATCAAAATGTGGAAGGAGAACTCTGTGAAATGCAAACGAATGCTTAAAGGCCAACTGTGGGCTAACAAGACTCTCTGAAATCTAACAAGAATCTCTGAAATCCTAGACACAGGCAGAGTCCTCATTCAGTCACCGGCTCTTTTCTGTTAGCTTCCACCAGGAACTTGCAAGAAACACTGGAAACAGGACAGGAGACCAGAAAGAGTCCCTGTCTGGCAGGACACAGGCATGAAACCCCACTCACATTTCAGGCCATTCTCTCAAGGGAAACAAAAGCTGTAAGTCACAGCAGAAACCCAAGCTAAAAATGGCCTCAGCAAATGTCTACTACCCGTGAGACAGGCAGGAAACCCTCACCATCATATGGGGCGAAGGCAACTGCCCTGAGAAAGGGATAAAAGCAGATACCACCTACCCTTCAGGGAGAGGGAGAGCAAGACACTGTCTATCCTTCAGGGAAAGGCAGGAAACCCCCTCCCATCTGATAAATAATCAACAGTAAGCGTGCTGAACTACATTCCCAGAACCCCTTCCCTGTGGATTTCTTCTTAGGGTGAATCACCAGCCATTTCTGCACAAGACTGGTAGATGGAAGTATCATCACAGCTGTTCTGACTTCACTCAGAATGCTGGAGCAAAGCTCAGGCTGCTTATACATGTTGTTACCTATCTGCTGGCTCACCTTCTTGGAACAAGCAACAACTCCACCTACGAATGTCTCACCTTCCCATGGACCCTCCTTTAGCTTCTTCATATACTGAGGACATTGTGTGTTTTGGTCCATGACCAAAGGTGCCAGCTTTCCCTAAAGAACACCCCACAGAATGTCCCTATAGAACATCAATAAGTTTGGAGACAGTGAGAACTAACACAGATCCTGTGTCTTCATGGGTTCAAATTTGTCCTTCCTAACCCCAATTTACAATCATCTTCCTTTCCCAACTGTCTGTCCAAAGGAGGTCAAGCTCAGACATTAAGAAACTAACTTTACAAAGACAGTTGATGAGTCCTCACAGTGATATTCAGACCAAATCCAGTAACACATCTTTGTGTGAATGTATGTGTGTGTATCGTTTAAGGACTCTGCTCTTCTGAGCAGCCCATTCATAAACTCTCAGCAAACTAGGAACAGAAGGAAACTTCCTCAATCTGATAGACAGTGCCTATAAAAAGCATCTTCTAGGGGTGCCTGGGTGGCTCAGTCTGTTAAGCATCTGACTTCGGCTCAGGTCATGATCTCAAGGTTCATGGGTCTGAGCCCCACGTCGGGCTCTGTGCTGACAGCTACTCAGAGCCTGGAGCCTGCTTCGGATTCTGTGTCCTCTCTCTCTCTGCCCCTTCCCAGCTCTCTCTCTCTCACTCTCAAAAATAAATAAACATTAAAAAAATATTTTTAAGAAACTTACATCTTCTAGTATATTTAGTGGTGAAAAACTGCACTTTCCAGTTAAAATCAGGAATAATATAACAAGGATGCCCAATCTCATCATTATCATGGGGGGAAGATGGGCTAACTGGGTAAGGAGCATTAAGGAATCTACTCCTGAAATCATTGTTGCAATATATGCTAACTTGGATATAAATTTAAAAATTAATTAATTTTTAAAAAAGAAAATAAAAATAAATAAAACAAAATTTAAAGGTATTGTACATAGAAGTTATTCTATATGAAAAAACTCCAGCTTATATTTTTTCCTCGTTTTAATACCACAGTTACCACTCTCTAGTCAAGAGAACTTTTTTTATTAAATGCTTTTACTAACATTAAAAAACAACAACGAAAAAAAGAAAACATAGTATAGTCACACCTCAGAGATACTGCAGATTCAGTTACAGACCACCACAATAAGGCAAATATCACAATAAAGTGAGTCAAAATGAAATTTTCGGTTTCCCAGTCCAGATAAAAGTTACGTTTACATCATCCTGTAGTCTATTGAGTGTGCAAAGCATTATATCTCAAAAAACAATGTATATACCTAATCTAATTCAAAAATATGTTATTGCTAAAAATACTAACTAACCATCACCTATGCTTGCAGCAAATCCTAATCTCTTTGCTGATGGAGGGTCTTGCCTCAACGTTGAGAGCTGCTGACTAACCAGGCTGGTGGTTGCTGAATATTCGGGTAGCTGTGGCAACTTCTTCTAAGACAACAGTGAAGTTTGCCTCATCAGTTGGCTCTTCCTTTAACAAACGATTTCTCTGTAGCATATGATGCAATGTAACATTTTACCCACAAGAGATCATTTTACAAAACTGGAGCCAATCCTCTCAGACCCTGCCACAGCTTTATCAACTAAGTTTATGTCATATTCTAAATACTCGGTTGCCATTTCAACAATCTCCACAGCACCTTCACCAGCAGAATCCATCTCAAGAAACACTTTCTTTGCTCATCCAGTAGAAGCAACTCCTCATCTGTTCAATCCTGAGATTGCAGCAATTCAGTCCCATCTTTGGGCTCCACTTCTCATTCTAGCTCTCTTGCCATTTCCACCACATCTGCAGTCACTTCCTCCACTGAAGTCTTCAACCCCTCCAAGTCATCCATGAGGGTTGGAATCAACTTCTGCCAAACTCCTGTTAATGTTGGTATTTTCATCCCTTCCCATAAATCAATAATGTTCTTAATGGCATTTAAGTAGGGAATCTATTCCAGAAGATATTCAATTTACTTTGCCCAGATCCACCAGAGGAATCACAAACTATGGCAGCCAAAACCTTACAAAATGTAATTCTTAAATGGTAAGACATGAAAGTCAAAATGAATCCTTGATCTAAGGGCTGTAAAATGGATGTTGTGTAAGCAGGCATGAAAACACTGATCTTGATGTAAATCTCCATCAGAACTCTTGGATGACCAGGTGCAATGTCAATGAGCAGAAATATTTTGAAAGGTTATCTTTTTTTCTGAGCAATAGGTCTCAACAGTGGGCTTAAAACATTCAGTAACCAGGCTGTAAACAGAATGCTATCATTCAGGCTAAAGCACAGATAAGTAGATAAAGCACAGATAGAGTAAATTTAACACAATCAATAGAGGCCTAAGATTTTCAAAATGGTAAATGAGCACTGTCTTCAACTAATGTCACCAGTTGTATTAGCCCCTAACAAAAGAGTCAGGCTGTCCTTTGAAGCCTTAAAGCCAGGTATTTCTCCTCTTTAAACATGGAAGTCCTGGATGGCATCTTCTTATAGTAGACTCTTCATTAGAAGGCTATATCATCTACACTGAGAGTCTGTTATTTATACAGCCACATTCGTTAATTATCTTGCTAGAACTTCTGTAGAACTTGCTGCAGCTTCCACATCAGCACTTACTGCTTCACCTTGCACTCGTATGTTATGGAAATGGCATCTTTTCCTTAAACTTCATGAACAAAACTCTGGTAGCTTCAAACTTTTCTTTTTCAGGTTTCTCACCTCCCTCAGCCCTCCCCAAGAGCGTTAGCACCTTGCTTTGAATTAGGATTTGGCTTAAGGGAATGTTATGGCTGTTTGATGTTCTGTCCAGACCACAAAAACTTTCCCCATATTAGTAATAAGTCTGTTTCACTTTCTTATCAATCATGTGTTCAATGGAATAGCACTTTTAATTTCTTCCAAGAACTTTTCTTTTGCATTCACAACTTGGCTACTTTTTGGTATAAAAGGCCACCTTTCAGCCTACCTCAGTTTTCAACATGTCTTCTCTACTAAGCTTAATCATTTCTAGCTTTTAATTTAAAGTGAGATATGCAGGGGTGGCTCAGATGGTTAAGCACCGACTTCAGCTCAGGTCATGATCTCATGGTTCATGGGTCTGAGCCCTGCATCAGGCTCTATGCTGACAGCTCAGAGCCTGGAGACTGCTTCAGATTCTGTTGTCTCCCTCTCTCTCTGACCCTCCCTCGCTTGCGCTGTGTGTGTGTCTCTCTCTCAAAAATAAATAAACATTTTTTAAAAAGTGAGATATGCGGAGTGCCTGGGTGGCTCAGTCAGTTAAGCCTCTGGTTTCGGCTCAGGTCAGATCTCACGTTCGTGGGTTCGAGCCCCGCATCAGGCTCTGTGCTGACAGCTCAGAGCCTGGAGCTTGCTTCCAGTTCTGTGTCTCCTGCCCCTCCCCCTCTCATGCTCTGTCTCTCTCTGTATCAAAAATAAATAAAACATTAAAAAAAGAAAAGTAAGATATGCACTCTTTCTTTCACTTGAAAGGAACATGGTAGTGTTATTAACTGGCCTGATTTCAATACCGTTGTTCTCATGGAGCAGGTTGACCCAAAAAGAGGGAGATACTGGTCAGTGGAATAGTCAGAACCCACACAACACTTGCACAGTTTGTGGGGCTCCAGGACAATGACAATATTAACATCAAAGATTACTGATCACAGATCAATGTAACAATTATAATAAGAAAAAGTTTGAAATATTGTAAGAACTACCAAAATGTGATACAGAGACACAAAGTGAGCAAATGCTTTTGGAAAACCGGTGCTCCACACAGGGCTGCCACAAACTTTCAATCTGTAAAAAAATGCAGTTATCTGCAAAGTGCAGTAAGTAAAATGAAGCACAATAAAACAAGATATGCATGTACTGGAAGTTTTAGCCAATGTGATATTGCAAAAAAAACAAAAAAGATACACATATTGGAAAGGAAGAAATAAAACAGACCCTATTAGATGACATGAATTTGCATGTAAAAAGTCCCCAAGATTATACCCCCCAAAAATCCTAGAACTATAAGTGAGTTCAGCAAAGTCACAAGATACAAGATCAGCACATACACAAAGTTGCATTTTTATATACTAGCAATAAACGTGTGGAAGTTGAACTTAAAACACAAAACCATTTGTAACTGCTCCAAAGAAAGTTAAATTCTTAAACATAAATATAAAAAAATAAATATAATGTGTCGGGGACTGCCATGTTTCTGTCTGCCTCAAGGCAAGGATTATTCACTCAGCAGAGTGAGCAGTAAACAAGATTTGCATCTGGAAGTTGGCGACATTCATGCTGAGACAGACCAGAGGGCCTAGGTGCATAAGATCAAAACCATTCAGTGTTAATTCTCCGCCTCCCAGCTTTGCTGAAGGCAGATTGGGGCGTT
>PJEM01021425.1:0-11262 GCA_004023845.1 Helogale parvula | reverse complement strand
GTGTGTAACTGTGTGCTTGTTCACTTGTATACAGTTCTTTTTTATTTCTACTTTTCATTGTGGTAAGAGCACTATCATGAGATCTACCCTCTTTGTAGGTTTCTGTCCCACTAACATATTGTTCGCTACAGGCATGTGGTTACACAGGGATTTCTAGACTTATCTATGCTGCAGAACCAAAATGTAGGCCTAGAAGTGAAATCCCCTGGTTATATGGTAATTCTGGGTTTAACTTTTTAAGGATCTGCCAAAGTGGTTTCCACAGTGGCTGATCCATCTCACGTTCCCAGCAGCGAAATGTGAGGGTTCAGATTCCTCCACTTCCTCAATGACACTTGTATTCTTTCTGAATTATAGCCAATGTAGTGGGTGTGAAGTGGTATCTCATTGTGCTTTTATTTGAATTTCCTCTTGACGAATCTGTTGAGACTCTTTTTATCTTCTTGCTGCCCTTTTGTGTGTGTTGTTTGTGGAATGTCTAAGAGATTTGATTAATTTTTAAATTGATTTTTTTGTTTGTTTTTGCTGTTGCATTAAAGGTGTTCTTTACATATTGTGAATTCTACTCTCTGGTTAGATATTTGGTTTGTAAATATTTCCCACCATTTTGTAGGCTGTCTTATCCACTTTCTATTTCACAAGCATTTTTGTTTTTGATGAAGTTCAATTGAGCTATTTTTTCTTTTACTACGTATCTTTTTGGCGTGATATTGAAGGAACTGCTGTCAAGTCAAGGTTATGAAGGTTTAGTCTATGTTCTTCTGTCAGACTGTGTCATTTGAGCTCTTATATCAATCCCCTTAGAGCTGATTTTTGTCCGCAGTGTGTGTCAGGATCCAGCTTCATGGTCTTATATGTGGCTATCCAGTTTTCCCAACCCAATTTGTGGAAGAGATTATTCTTTCTTCACTGACTTGTCTTGGTACCTTGTGAAAGTCAACTGATCGTATGCATAGGTTTATATCTCATGCTCCAAAAGTGTTCCGTGCAGCAGTGTACCTGTCTTGGCGCCAATACCACCCTTTTGAATTACACTGTTTTTACTAAGTTTGAAATCAGGAAATGTGTTTTCCAACTTCATTCTTTTCAAGAGTCTTTTGCAAAGTTTTTTTTTAATGCTTATTTATTTTTGAGAGACAATGAGTGGCAGGGGGCAGGGCAGAGAGAGAAGAGGACAGAGGATCTGAAGCAGGCTCTACACTGAGAGCAGTGAGCCTGAGTGGTGCTCGAACTCACGAATCATAGGCGATTGACCTGAGCAGAAATTGGGCACTGAACCGACTGAGCCACTGAGGTGCCCCCTTTTGCAAAATTTACATTAACGATATGTCCTTTTCATTTCTGCTGATATGTCTTTTGGGACTTTGATAGGGATTGAATTGGTCTGGTAGATTGCCTGGGAGAGTATCATCACTTTTACCACATCATTTCTTCCTAGCTGTGATCCTCGGATGCCATTCCATTGACTTAGGTCTTTTCAAATTTCTTACAGAATATTAAAAAAAAAAAACTAACATGTGTAAATATTGCACCTTCTTTGCTTAATTCATCCCTATGTATATTTGGTTGCCTTAGCAATTGAATTATGTCACCCAAAATGATACATTCACATCTTCATCCCAAGTACCTGTGAATGCAGTTTTTGGAAATAGGGTCTTTATAGATGTCATCAATAAGATAAAATCATATAAAATGAGAATGGAATCATTCTTAACACATGGCTTACATAATCTTACCTTTTCACTCTCATGTTTGATCATAAAAATACATGATCATTTGCAATCTATTGGTGTATTTTTACAGACATAAAATGTATAATTTGGTACATCCTACATAGCCTGTACATTTTTTGTATTTCCTCTTTTCTCGCACAAGATAATTGTTAAACATCAAATACAGGGAAACACCAGTGCACTTTGGGGCTAGCAGAGTGGCATTAAAGGGGTCCTATGTTGGCTTGTACTGTTTTGTGACTTCGGTCCTGCACATGGCTCCCCATCGGGGACCTCACAGTGGCTCCTTGGAGATCCCTATGAAGGGAGAAGATACACCAGCGATACTGGTCAATGTCACGAACGAGCATTTTGCACAGTGAGTGTCTCAGAGGCACTGCAGACAGGCCATGTGATGGAAGTGAAGTGATGCACAGAAGTTGTTGGCTATCCTGTGGATTTATCTCATTCAGGCTGGGTCTTTGTAGCTGATTAGTGATTCTTTAAAACAGCCTGCATTATCTGAACTGAAGGGATGGAGACCTATGCATGGACCTCAAGGTATATGGTGATTCGAAGTGGAGGAAAATGGGTTACCTAAAACTGTGCCAGAGCTAGAAGGTGCTTGGAGGTGTGGAGTGACATATACAGTGTGGGATGGAAGCTGGTTTCAGCAAACAGGGAAGGACAAGCCAGTTAGGACAACTCAACAATGGTTGAGAAGGAGAGTCCACAGGTTAATGGCAGAAGAGTCCAGGCAATGTCCCTGTACATGAGCCATGACTCCTCCTCCTCACAATTACCTGCAGATAGTTCACAAGGCACGTGCCCCACATTCCAGAAACTTCTGGGCACACTGATCGTTGTATTGTTGTCTCTTGCGTTTACCTCCTGGCTTCATGTTGGACTCCTCTCTGGTTGTACTGTTCCCAAAATAGCAGAATCCCGAGGACCAGTAGGATCAAGCCAGCCATGACCATGCGGATGAGATTCCCCACCGTGTAATCTTTGGGAGAGGAGGCTAGGAATTGAGGACAAAGAGGTCACTGAGGTCAGGGAGACCAAAATTGTCCTGATCCTGGATTTTCACCCAGGGCACCCACCTCCTCTTGACAGGGCTTTGGGCTCCACACCAGTCCCCTGACTGAGGTTCTACTAACCACTGTTGGGGTCTGACTTGTTTTGTGATGGGATGATGGTGTCAGTTGCTTCTGAGAACCAATAAACAAGCGGGGGAAGGTGAGAAGCTGAGTGAACTCAAACTTATCCCCTGCGCTGTTCATTCTTCTCTCTCCCCATTTCCCTTGATGCAACTATTGGGTAGTCCTTAAGCCTCCCCTCTGTTCTATTGGATTATTTCTGTCTCTCTGTGTTTTGTGAACTCAGACTTTCTTCTGACTTTGTGGAGCAGAGCATTGCTGTGCCCCAGGGCTCAGCTTTACTGAGAAGACTGGACTCTCAGTACAGAACAGTTGACCCCCTCTCTTACCCTTTGCATTCTGGGCACAGGACAATGCAAGCTAAGTTGTAGGTGTGAAAGCTTGTATTAATTTAACAACTGAGGACTCAGGATCCATGATGAGGAGTTGGTCTTCACAAGAACCTGAATTTCAGGATCACAGAGGGCTCAAACTCTGGAGCAGGTTCCCTTTCACTCTATCTCCAGCAGCTTCCTCCAGTCAGCCTTTCAACCTTCACCCGCAAATTCCTCGTGCACATATTCTTTCATTAAATAAGTTTTCATACAGTTGGGTATACTTACAGTGTGATACAAACTTAGGTAGGTTCATAATATTTTCTAAACGGTGCTATCAACTTGGTGGGACATTAAATGGTATTTCTGCCTAACATTATGATTCTCTGTGAGCCTATCTATGCTGATAGTTCTTAGCAGTGTCACAGAGAAGGCCTCACTTGGAGCTGAATCCTTAATAGGAGAAGGAGATTCAGGGGAGTCACATGAAGACCAGAGGAGGTGATTCACAGGCTGTGGGAAGAGGAGATCCTCAAAAAGTTATAAGCATGCTTTTCAGTAAAGAATGAAGCCATGTCTGGTTGTAGGAGGATTCAGAGGAGAACAGGGAAGTGGCATGTAGGGGCCTGGTGATGGGAAGTGGGCCAGGTGTGAAAAGTAGGTGAGGGAAGTTCCATCATCACCATCATCATCATTATCACCATCACCACCATAATCACCATCACTGCCATCATCACCATCATTATCACCATAACTGCAATCACTATCATTACCACCACCATCTCTATCAACACCATCATCATTGCCATCATCACCACCATTATCACCATATTCATCATCACCATCACCACCATCAATATGATGACAACTATTGAAATGACCACCATCACATTCAACATCAATACCACCATCATTATGATTACCGTCATCATCAACATCATCACCCTCATCATTATCATCATCATCATCGTCCTCATCAACACCATTACACTCGTCATCACCGTCATTACCACCACCATCATTATCATTATCATCACCATCATCATTACTATCATTATCACCATCACCATCATCAGCTCCACCTCCATCATCATGTTGTGACCACTGCCATGGTTATCACCTTCATATTCATCATCCTCACTACCATCATCATCACTATCATCACCATCATCAGCATTATTACCATCTTTCTCCTCCTCCTTCAATTCCTCCTCTTTCTTCTCTTCCTACTCATCTCATTCTTTCCTAGTGTCTCTGTATCTGCCATGAAGAACTCTAGAAACTGCTGTAAGATTTCAAGGAAAGAGGATAATTATTTGATTTTTATCTTAAAAGACATCCTCTCTCCTCTCCATATATATTTTCAGAACCAAGGAGGTCACAGGTCTGATCTCAAAAGCCATAAGGAAGAGAGAAAATCAGTGGTGTTAGAAAACTGGGTGAGCAAAAAATTTAGGTAACCTTTCAACTCTATTTTAACTGCTTTGACCTAAAAATAAAAATAAAATATTTCAAAAAACAAAAACCAGTTTTAGGTCACTGCTTTTTTTACAGATCTCCATATAAAAATTAGTAAACTTACACAATTCAGAAAATAGGAATTGGGCTCCTGGGTGGCTCAGAGAGTTAAGCGTGTGACTTTGGCTCAGGTTGTGATCTCATGGTTTATGGGTTCGAGTCCCACGTCAGGCTCTGTGCCGACAGCTCAGAGCCTGGAGCCTCTCTCTCTGGCTGAACCTCCCCACTCACACTCTGTGTGTCTCTCTCTCAAAAATAAATAAAAGTTAAAAAAAAACATTAAACAATTAAGAAAAGAAAAGAATGAATGACGTGCATAATGTGAGTGTTTGAGTGATAGACGTCATAGAACAAGTCAAGAACTTTCGGTGTACCTCACCATGGCCAAATTCAAGTAGAAAATATAATAGTTCATGAGATATTCAGCTGTCTGGAGAAAAATTCCTAATTCATTGTTTAAAAATTATTTTTTTCTGATAAAACCCAGAAGTAATAGAAAAATAAACTAAAATAGATAACTCAGTAATTCTGTGCTTAGAAAATAGAGATTTTTGCTGTTTGCCTGAAACAATTTAGGTGATGAAAGAAGATATTTCCTTAAAATGACCTTCAGGTCCATGTTAACATTTTACAGTGTCATCAGTATCATGTGGCATTAGATGCAAACAGAATATATGTACGATCTGGAGATGTGAGATTTCAGTTTTTTTTTTGGTGATGGATGTAATTATTATCAGCAAATCAGAAGTGCTCCATTGAAAAATAATTGATTTCTTAGAAATATAAAAAATTATAATAAATAACATTTTAAAGGAAACAAACCACAAATAGACAAATAAATAAAAAGAGAAAAAAGCAAACAGGTGACTGAGTTACTCCTGGGAGCTGTGCATGGCCCCACCTGGTCTCAGTGGTGCCCCAAGTGGCTCAAAGGCTCCCAGGTCTGCACAAGGGACATCAGAGTGGTGCCCACAGGATGGAAGGCTCTTCACTAGGGGTGTGTCCTGTGAGGCTGACACCACGGTTCAGATTCTGATACAGAGACACCAGGAGGTGAGTAGGCTCATCCTCACTCACCCATGCCTCATCCAGCCCCCCCTGCCTCTCATCTCTGCTGAAGCTGCAGAAGCAGGGACACCTGGTGTGGAGGCCCCTGCTCTTTCTACCCTCTCCTGGGCTGGACCCTCCTCTTGGGAGGCCTCCAGATCTGCACATTTGTCACTGTCTCAGGCTTTCCTAAGGCTTGGCCCAGAGTTGACAGAACTCAGAAAGGTCATCCATCCAGATGAGATTCTCTACTGTGTAATCCTGGCTGTTTGAGGCTAGAAAATGTGGAAAAAGTGATTGTTGTGATGAGAACAGGCTGCCATCATGTTGCGATGCCTGCATGTCCACTGTGGTCACCTGAATTCATTGACAGAACTTGAACCTGTCACCCAGCCCCATGACCGAGAATTTCTCCTCACTCATCTTCTTGGAGTCTGGAGTTTTGTGACGGTCTGAGGATATCAACCACTCATGAGAGTCAAAAATAGAGTGTGGTTGAGGAGATCTAGGAATGCGTAAGTTATGTCTTTTCTCCTGTCCACGGAGTCCCTAAAACTAGCTAATGTCAAACTCTATGCCTGGGGGAAGCATCTCCAGCTTCCATCTTCCATCTAACTAGGAGGCAAAGATAATCATTTGAGGTTTCATTTTGCTCTGAGAATCAGGAGTGTGGTGGACTGAAAGGCTGGGTACCTTTTCATTCCTTCATCTCAGCCAGCTCTTCATCATCCCTGACTTGTGACTCTATTACTTCCCAAAGCAATTTCTATTCTTTACTATGAATCTATTCTTTTTGAAAATAAATGATGGATTCTATACCACACATCAGGCATTTTTCTAGGAGCAAGGATTAGCATAAGTCACATCACTCCTAATTATTCATTCAGTTTGTCATTTAGATATATAGAGTGATAAGACACAAGCAAATAAGGATAAATGGCAAAATGAAAATGCAGATGGACACATGAACAAAAAATAGAGATCTACAGATATGAGATAGGCTTTGAACAAATGACAATAGAAACGTCAAGAAATACCAGGTATCACTCAAATGGGAGGAGAGAATAGGAAACATGAAATCTTATGAAATATGTTGTGGTGCTGGCCTGATCCAGCTGACAGTCTGGTGCTCATGGAAACTGGGGAGAAATCCAGCCTCTCCCTCTTTCCTTTCAAAGACTGTCAATGGTGCCTGAAGTCCCAAGAGGGAAATTCCTGAATCTTGTTCCACAGAATTCACAGGCACCAAAGTTTAGAACCGATTTAGTCTTTTACATCCAGGATAGGCTTCTGCCTTTGACAGCTGGGAGAACAAACTCTCAGATACGAATAGGACTTTATTAATGTCTCAGTAAAGAGTGGCTGAGCTGACTCAGCTTGAGTTACGACTTCCAGTGAACCCCCATCCTCCGGACCAGAAAATGAGAGACTCCCCTGCTCTTCCCTTCATGTTATGGACCTGTTTCCATGACGCCAGGATACTCTTATTTCCTAGGTATTAGCACCAAGGGCAGAGACAGAGTCAGCTCTCTCTGCACTCAAATGGCTTCTCCCTCGTGCATTTCCCCTCACACTTACTACCCAGTGGGCACCAGTGAGCTCAGTGCTGCTGCACACACCATGCCCCTCCTTTCACTTCCCACCTCCCGTGGCCCCTGGCCCTGTAGGAACAACACCTCTGTAAATATTTGAAGTGCAGAGGATAAGGAACATTCAGCCTAGGACTGGGGAGGCTGTGTCCTCTAGGCTAAGAGGATTCTGTCCCCAGCAGACATGAGGATCGTCCCTGGGGGTGAGACTCTGCAGACTCCTGATGCTGTCTGGAGCAGGATGGAGGCTGTGGTGCTGTGGTCCTCATGTCTCCTTCAGCACTCCTACTCTCCTCAAAGCTCAGCCCTTAAACTCTCCAGTCTCCTCCCTGCACACACCTGGTTTGTCCCATCCTCCTGGTGGCATTGACACATGGAGAGGGCATGGGGCTCTCCATCCTTTCCATCCCCCATCGGGAGGGATCAGCTGGTGGCCGATTCCCCTGTTTCTCCTCCTGCCCATCCCAACTCAAGGCTCTACTCTAACAGGGTAATGACCAAGTGTCATGGACATGGAGACTGGGCCCCTCACCTGAGACCCACGGCTTCAGGGGGTCACTGGGGTGTGACAACAGGAAGGGGGAGCTGCTGTGTGAACCATAGCACCTGTAGGTCCCCTCATGGTCAGAGGCCACAGGACTCATGTTGAAGGTGACCTGATAAGGTGCAGCTTCGTCCTGCAGACGAATGCGCTGGGGGGGAGCAGGTGAGCCATCCTTGGACAGGTAGAAGGTATCGAACCAGATCTCAGAGCGACACTGCAGGGTCATGTTCTCTCCCCAGGACCCTGAGGGTCCTGGCTGGGCTGACAGGGATGGCTTCTCGTACATGCCTGGGGGAGAGGAAGATTGTGACCTTATAGATCCGCCCCCTCACACGTGCCCTTGACCCTGAGCTGGGAGACCTCCGTCCTCTCTCCAGGGACTCTGTGTGACACCCTCTCCCCTCCTCTTGTCTCTCAGGTGGGTGTCCTTTATCTCCTTGGCCCTCACTGTCCCTTTCTCAGTCTCTTCTTAGACCACAGCCCCATCTCACCCTCTGCTCCTGACTGTCTCCCTGGATCCCATCACCCTTAGCCGTGACCATGGTCCCAGCACCCTTAGTAGACCGAATATGCGGAGTGGGCACCTCACCTGTGACCAGAATGTCCAGGGGGGCACTGGGGGCCGACCAGGTGGAGGAGAGGCTGTGTCCACCATAGCATGTGTACCGGCCCCCGTGGGTGGAGTTCACACGGCCCAGGGGGAAGTCGGGGCTGGGCTGCCCATCTAGACGCACAGGAGGTGTGAGCCCCGCGTCCTTCGTCAGAGCGAATGTGTCAAATCCATCTTCTGAGTGACACTGGAGGGTCAGGCTGTCCCCAGGCTGCACCAGCGAGCCCGGCTGGGCTGAGAGGGTGGGCTCCCTGTAGGCGCCTGGACGGGAGGGGACAGTGGTACCTAGGGGAATGCACACCCCACACTGGCCCAGCGTCTGAGGTGGGCTCTCATGGGTCCCCCCCCCCCATGGCTCCCGTCTGTGGTCTGGCTCCATCAGGCCAGTCCACTCACTCCCCGTCACCCCCAGGGCTCCACTGGGCACTCGGCTTAGGTCAGTCATTTTGGGCCCAGGGAATAGATGGGGCCGGGCAGGGCCACCTCACCTGTGACCTGCAGGTGCAGAGGGGCACTGGGGAGTGACCACACATACTGATAGGAGGCCGGAGAAACGTAGCACCTGTAGGTCCCCCCATTGGAGTCGCTCACGGGGCCCACAGCGAATAGCGCCTGTCTCTTCTCACGAGGAAACTTCAATTCCAGGTGTCGGGGCGCGTCAGCTCCCCCCTCCTTCAGCAGACGGAAGGTCTGCCATGGGTACTGTGAGCTACAGGAGAGGGACACGTTCCCTCCTGAGGCCACCACAGGGCCTGGGATGGCCGAGAGGGAGGGTGCTGGGTACGCTCCTGAGGGGGAAGGAGGGGCAGTGTTAAAGTGTGGACTGTGAGTGAGAGTCCCCCTCAGGCCACACTCTGTTCCCTTCCACCTGGAGGAGGGGCCCAGGGGGCGGGGCCAGGTCCCGCCTTACCTGTGACCACCAGGGGCAGCGGGTCACTCCGCTCTGACCGTCTGTTCCTGCTGCGATATTCACACCAGTATCGCCCGGCATCATGTGAGGTCGTGAATTCAAAGGAGAAACTGGCCTTGTTGCTGGAATCCGGTGAGATCTCCATGTACAAGGGCATAGAGACCCTCTCTCTATACAGATAGTAGATGTCAGCCTGCAGAGAGGCCTGACACCAGATGGTCACGGGGCTCCCACTAGTGACATTGGGGCTGGGGTCAGCCCAGATGGAGGGTTTGGGGAGGGATCCTGGAAAGGAATCAGATGGCGAATGGTGAGGGTGTCCTTCTCCCCCGTTTCCCACCTGTCACCCCAATTCCCTCCTGGACTGGTCACCATCAGCCCAGACCCTCTGTGCCCCCAGCTGCCCATGGGGTTGTCAGGTGGAAACAGGAGGTCTGGGGAGCACTCACCGGCCTGTCCCTGGTCCTTCAGGTCCTGACACAGTCCTGGAAGAGAGTTCCTGTGAGAGTGTCCCTTCCGATATGTGTCAGGTGCTGACCCCTGGGGCCGATCCGAGGCTGAGCACACTCTTCCCACAGCAGTCCTGCCCCTGGTGTGTCTCCCTGGTCCTGGGGGCTCAGAGACCCTCCCCTTTCTTGTCCAGACGCTCACCGAGGCACAGAAGGGCCATGAGGATCGGGGTCCTGACGCAGCCTCCCATGGCCCCAGCGGTGCAGGCCGCTTGTAGAGTCTGCAGAGTCCACAGCACAGACACATGCATGGGGTGTGACAGCCCGGGCTCCGTGTCCCTGTCACATGAGGGGCCCCACAGGAAGGGGAACAGCCCCTCCAGAGCCTCGCTGGGCTCCTCCCGAAGGACGGCCGACAGCAGAGGCCCTGGGACCGTTCAGACCAGATATGAGTCTCACCAGACCCCACCACCCTGCCTGCTCCCCTCCAAGCCCAAGTCCAGAGAGAGACTCTGGTCTGGGACTCGAGGTGGGGGAGTGAGGGCCGGGGCTGGTGGCCGGTCCAATTTTTGTTCCAGCTCTGCCTGTGCCCCTTACAGAAGCTGAGAGATCTGGGTGAGACACTTCCCTTTCCTGAGTTCCGTAAATGCAAAGTTTCTTCCTTCCACCACCTTCCTGTCAATCAGCTAACGTTTAGTAAATAGTTACCAGGTTCACTCTCGGCACAGGCCTCGCAGATTCAAGCTGTACAGGAAGATGGGGGTGACGTCAGCAGGGGTAACATCTGACCTGACCCGACCACTACGTGACGAGCCGATCTGAGTTCTACATGGTGTTGCAGGTTCTTGGGTTCTGCTCACACAATCCCTGTAGCAAATACATTCACAGTTGAGTGGGGAGAGGCGGTCAGAATTCTTTATTGTTTTCATGGCCTGGGAGGCTTGGGAAGAGTCTGCTCTGTTCCGACGGGCCCAGCGAGCCCATGCCAGGAAGTCACACGTGTAGTTATAACTCAGTGTGTGCAGTGTCTGGGGAGGGAGGGTGAACTGAGATGAGTTTGCTTGTGGGGAGGAGTGGGCCCTGCTGGAGCCGGAGAGGGGAGCTCATCCTGCTGTTGGCACATGGAGGGTCACGTGTAGAGACGTGGGTCTCATGAGAGGAAGGTGGAGGCAGGTGGGCATGTGGTGTGTGCAGGGGAGGGTCAGCGACAGGTAGGGTCGGGGCCAATAGAATAAAACCCTTCACCAGGGGTGAGGCCTGCGGTGGGGCCAGAAGGAAGCTGGTATGGTGGCTCCCACGTAGCATCTGGAGTCTGACTACACTTCCCTGTGGTGCTGGACGGGGTCACGGACGGATTCCAAGGCAGAACTGCCTGGACTGTCGTAGTGTGACATGTGGGAGTGAGGAAT
>PJEM01021424.1:0-11263 GCA_004023845.1 Helogale parvula | reverse complement strand
CAAAGTGGACTCCGTGCTGACAGCGCAGAGCCTTAGCTGGGGCTCGAACTCACAAACCAAGAGATCATGATCTGAGCAGCTAGAAGCTCATCGGAGTGAGCCACCCAGATGCCCCATCAGTTTCACTTTTGACGTGCAATACAGGCTGTGGATGTGGATAACGACGACTTTGAGAAAAAGGAATTAATTCTAAGTGCTCAAAAGCTGAGATTCTGGCATAACCAGTAGATGGAAAAGGGAACACTGGAAGAACCAGCTTTCCTGGAGTTGGTAGAAAATGCAGAGAGATGGCAGGAAGACCTTGGAACTTAGATCTAAGAGAGCTGGTGTGGCCCTAAGAAAGGGAAGAAGATGGAAAGTCCTCGTAAATTTGGAAGAACCCAAGAGCAAGGGTGCCACTGCCCATTTTTGAAGCCATACAGAGATACCTGCTCCCAGCATGGCCCTTGAGCCAGAGCGGTGGCAGCGGAATAAGCTCTCTGGGAATGCGGGCCTCACTGTACCTTGCGGGGGCCACACACCCGCTGCAGTGTAGGAAACCCCAGCAAAGATAGTGCAGATGTGCTGAAGGTGGAGCGATGTCCCCAGAGCGCTAGGGTCAGGTCCCTGAGGGAACAGAGTGAATTCGACAGGCCACTGTGGGCCCAGCGAAAACATGGATTCCAGGGATGTGTGACGGGGTAGGATGAGTATCAAGCAGGGGGCAACTCAGTCCAGCGGAGACCCCTCGTGATGCTAGACTTCACTTACGCTCCCTGCAGGGGTGCACACAGCCCTCCACGGGTCATAGAGGACTTCAGAGAGTAAGGGAAGGCGGTGGGGTGGTGGCGGCGGCTGAATTTACAGAATTTAACTCTAGAAATCACTAGATTTACCTGGAATTACCAATACTGTTTTCTGGCGCCATGCAGACATGAGTTCTCAAGAGCCCTCCGGGATAGAGAAATTAAGAAAATAAAAACTTTGCACCTTTAAATCTGGGTTCTTGAGAGTCACATTCAATAATCCCAGTTCTTTGCACTGATCCTGGTATGATATTAATGTTCAGAAAACCTTTGTTCACGCAGGAATGAGGGAATGACAGCACAGGTCTCTGACGGTCAGGGAGAGCATATTTGGACGGCCTGCTGCCAGGCCTCCAGTCTAAGGGGTCCCTCCTGTCGGCATCTGGCAGGACTTGGCCCTGGGAAGGTTTACACAGAATAAGAATGTGGTTCAGCTAGCTACTTACAGCCTACTGCTTTATTGTTAGGGGGATGAAGGGGTGTCATTTGAAGTTTATGTGGGATTTATATTGAATTTTATCTTTGATCAATTGGAAATTTATTCTGTTTATGAGAAATTCCTCTTTATATACAGAATTGGAGCATGAGTGCTACAAGCCAGGAAGGAAAGTGGAAGGTAATTCACACTTATTATTCCTTATTGTACCTAGTGGGGCACCAAAGCCTCCAGATAGACTTTTAAATTGGTATTATTGTTACCCCTCATTTTATAATGACTAAATTGTAGCCGTGCTTAGTACACTTGACACTCAATTGGCTGAAGGAATTAATAAATGAAAGTTGAGTCACATGTTCAAGGCTAAATAGGGGCTAAGTGGTAAGAGCCTTGAAATAACTCTGAAACCTACATATTTCCAGACTCCATTTCCATCACACCCTGACAGTCTAGAATTATAGTTTGTTCCTTGGTGATCATTGATTAAAATTCTCCTTTTCTGTAGTCTTGCATGTCTTGGTCACCATTTTATTGACTCTCCAAAGTACTTGGGTATAAGCACATTTCCTCAAAGCAGGAGAGAGAGAGAAAGTGTGCAAGCCTCAGAGAGACCTTAAAGTGACAAGATGGAAGGTGAGGGACCACACCTACCACAGCCTCTATCTTCTCAGTAAGCAGGTGCCCAGGTCATGTGCTAAGGATGAGACCTTGGAGATGGTAACACTCCAGGGCTTAGAGTGGAGATCTGGATGGGGTTCTATGGGAAGGGTTGAAAGAATAATAAAGACTTGTTCAGTGCCAGAAGATGTCCCTGAATAAATAGCTTACAAGTTTCTGAATATAGAAATTATTATTTCCAAAGTTCTATAGGTAATAAGTAATACTCACAGATCTTTAGATCTGTGTCAATTCCTATAATTAGCCATACATTTTTAGAGCTGGCTCTCGATATTTATTTCTCAGTTGATTATCTGATAGCATGCTCACTTTTTGAGACCAGAGGTTATGTTTCCCCATCTTTGTGTTTCTTAAAGTCCTTAACACTACATGCAGCTCTGAGCAGCCTCTCAAAGGAGTGGGATCAGAGCCAGAGGTTGAGGTCCAGGAGACATCAAAATATACAAGCAGGGACTGAAACAACTGATAAGCTTGTTGAGAAGAGCAGCCTTGGATGGAGGACAGAGGCTTGGACAGAAGCTTAATTCACACTCTCATGGAAGTGTCCTCCATGAAGGTGAGCCCTCATACTGACCAACTTATCCCGGCTCAACAGGATTCTCCTTCTGACCTTGAACCGGTGTCTGGGAGGAGATCCTCCCCTTCCTGCCTCTCCCCGAGTGCACCTCCATGGCTAGTGGTTGACCACCAGGCTTTCTTGCTGTTGTTTTTTATGACTCCGCATCCTACCTTCAGCCTAGCGTACAGGTTATTGAAATTAATAACTCATAAGAGCTTAGTGCTTTGATGAAGGAGAGACGGGGGAACTCCACAATCTCAGGGAGCCCCTGGACCGTAGATATGAGGGTGTACCTGTGTTCGTCTGTGTGTGTATTTGAAGCATGTGCGTAACTTCCAGAGAGTCTGTGCACACCTGTGCAGGGTGGGCATTTTAACGTGTTTGTGTGTGAATGAGGGTGCACGTGGGCCCAAGTCTTGTACAGCAGATTTACTGTCCTGAAATCTGCTAGTTCAGAAGAAAGTAGAATTTTCCATACTTTGCAGTCACAAAATGACCTGAGCTGGAATATTGATTTGGATCTCCTAAAGGAAGCTGTGAAAATATCGTTGATGCAATGCTGAACCACTACAAAGCTTGACCTTTCAGAAGCTAAAAAAAAAAGAAAAAAAAAAGAAATCTTGAAGCATCTCAAATTTTCAAAAACCTCGTGACACCTTTAAGAGCTAAATAAAATAGTATGTGTAATATTTATTAATGTGAAAGATTTGTTGTAACATTTGAGATCAGGATCACTTGCATTACCACACACACTGACACACAAATAAACTGTTTATTTTTCTCTCAGATAAAAGAATTGCAGGGGCACCTGGGTGGCTCAGTCAATTAAGCCTCTGAGTCTTGATCTCGGCCATGATCTCATGGTTCCTGAGTTCGAGCCCCACATTGTGCTCTGGCGCTGATGGCGTAGAGCCTCCTTGGGATTCTGTCTCTCTCACTATCTCTCTCTCTCTGCCCCTCACCTGCTTGTGCCCTCTCTCTCTCTCAAAAATGAATAAATAAGCTTAAAAAAAGAATTGTAATGGATGGCATATATATAATAGCCCCATGAAGTGGTAGAGGCCCCAGATTTAGGACCTTTTGAGATAGGTATCTGATCGCCTCCTAGTCACCTGGTTGGTGAAGGAGGGTTCTTGCCATAAACAGCATGAGCCTTGAACACATGACACAGGACAGAGGAGACTGTCAGCTGGTTATTAGTCATGTGATTCATGGTGGGGGGGGTGGAGGAGGAGGAGGACACCACAACCCACAGGGCCACTTGGGAGCAGAGGGGAGCCAGCAGGGACTCCAAGGAGGTGGGCTTTTAGTGACAAGAGGATGAGGTGACTCTTGGTTCCTGCAGGAGGATGTAATTGGCTTGTGTGAATAATTCCACAGGCTGGAATGGAGGCAAGACCCATTAGGTTGAGGACCAGGTAGGGTGCAGCTGGTCCAGTCAACAAGGGAAGTAGCCAGAAGGGGAGACACATCGCTGTGCGGGGGACACATCTGGCCAGAACAGGGGAACCCTGGGCTGAGCCTTGGCAGCCCTGTGAAACTCAAATATGTCAAGGCAGCACATGGAATCTCATAATAATTGGGGGACACAAAACACTTTCTATGGGAGGAAGAGGGACACGTGGAGGGCTAAGGTGACACAGCTAATTTACTCTGAGTTGGTACTAAGAGGGTTTTTTTTCCCCCTTTCCTCTATATTGGCTGTATATCATATATCATATCATTATCTTCTTTGAACCCTACTCCCACCCTGTTGGGGAGCATCTAGCCAATGGGGAGACAGGGTCAGAGAGAGAGGTGAGATGCTCCAAGTCACCCAGTGAGTGAGGAACAGAGCTAGGGTGACACTCAGGGGGTTGTCTCAAGGGTGCTTCATGTGCTGGCTCGCTGCCTCAGGGGCTGGGCCTGATATCGGGGGAGCGGTCACAGCCTGCTCATCTCTGCACAGGACTGGGTAGGATCCAAGCCTTCTAATCCCGATGGAAACATCAGCAGGATTTCTGCAGCTCTGGGAATTCCTTAAAGCTAGGACAAGAGACTGGACTGAACCCTTGGGTAAGTTTATTTTTGTTGTTGTTGCTCTATGATTAAGGAAAGGAGTGGGGCGTGTGGGTGGCTCAGTCAGTTAAGTGTCTGACTTCGGCTCAGGTCACGATCTCACGGTTCACGAGTTTGAGCCCTGTGTCAGCTGTGCTGCACTGACAGCTTGGAGCCTGGAGCCTGCTTAGGATTCTGTGTCTCCGTCTCTCTCTGCTCCTCTCCTGAGCATGTTCTGTCTCCCTCTCTCTCTCTCAAAAATAAATGAACATTAAAAAAATGAAATAAGGAATGGGAATCAATGGGAAATAGGAATCGAATCAGGTATGTGCATATCCAGGGGCAATAGTCAAAATATATAGTGACTGCTAGAAAGATTGTTTGTTCTGGGCCAGGCATTGACCCTTTAGTTGTAGGATGGTGGAAAGTTCTGGATGGATCCTGGAAAAGGAGCTGAGACAACAGGAAGGATACTCAGGGAGCTTTGGGGCATGCCTGTTTACTAACTAGTGCATAAATATCTCCATGTTTCTATCAGCGCTGTTCCTGCCCCGTGAGCAGCAATCCTGCTGTAGGGAATGTATACACCTGTCACATTCTTCCCAAGTCCATAAGGGGGCACCTGTGGGGATGTGGTGGTGGGGAATGTAGGACACAATGGGCACCTGTCACTGGGGAGGGGACAGTGTGCACAGTGCAAGAGAGGAGCAGACCAGATGCACACAGAGCAATAGGCATGGAGGTCAAAACCACCACAGTGTGGAGTGAAACACCCGAGAAGATTAAGATAAAGGACAAATTTCCACTTGCATAAATTAAAAATGCATTCACTCCAAACAACCTTCTACAAGGACGCACGGAAACACAAGGTTATCAATAAGTACATTAGAACGGCTGCCTGTGGAGAGTCGGCTGGCATCGCATGTGTGGAATGGGGAACAAAGGAATAAATAAATAATAAAAACAGGAGAGAGGTTTTGTGTGTGCCGCTGCTGACGATGTGCCATACCTGAGGACGGTGAGCGATTTAGTCCTCTGCGACCGAGACAAAAAAAGGAAAAAGGCAAGAGACATGAAGTCAGTGTAGCTGCCCAGCATCCAAGGGTATTTGCAGCTGCATTTAAAGAGGACTAGCAGGTGCATCTGAGAGAGTGATCTCCCAGCAGGCAGCAGGGCACTGACTTTCCACCTTGCTCCTCCAGAAAGATCTTTTGGTTCCTTCCTATCACGCTATCATTGTAGTAAAAAGTTGTGATTTTTTTTCAAAAGAAATTTGAATAGAAAATTCTTTGTGTCCCAGAGACTGAATAGCCCACTTACACCACCACCCCATTGGAAAGAACTTGGTCTTGTGCTCTTGCCTAGTGGCAAGTTCTCCCCTACAGGCTTGGACGTGTAAACTTTATCCTGGGCATCAGTGTATCTAGTAGGATGACTGGATCCTGGTTTGTCTGGATCAATCAGGTTCCTGAGACTCTGGACTTTAAGTTTTTTAAAGGTGGGACAATTCTAGGGAAACCAGGAAGAGTTGGTCACCTTATGATCCAGGTAATCACTGGAGATATTATTACTGAAGAAGCAGAAGAGAAAAGATGATGAGGTTGTGCCTAGCAGTCTCTGCCATGGAGAAAGTGTTCACTCTTCTAGTTGGAAATAAAGACTAGATCCTAAGTTCCATTGCAGGAATGAAGAATCATTAAAATAGGTGCATAACTCCCCCAAAGAAAGAAAAACCATGAGGTCGACTCATTTGGTCTTTGGCACTTCTGTGTTTGCTTTCTTGTACTCTCTCTGAAATCTGAAGGTCTTAGTTGATCCATCTATTCATCCACCTACCCACCCAGCTACCTCTCTGTCCATCATCTGTCCATCCATCCATCCACCTTTTATCTACCTTTTTATGCTTTAAAATTTTTTAAAATTTTAAGTTTATATAGTTTGAGAGAGACAGAGACAGCGTGAGTTGGGGAGGGGCAGAGAGAGAGAGGGAGAGAGAGAATTCCAAGCAGGCTCCATGTTGCCAGTGCAGAGCCTGACATGGGGCTGGAACCCACAAAACTGTGAGATCATGACCTGAGCTGAAACCAAGAGTTGGATGCTTGACTGACTGAGCCACCCAGCAACACCTCCCTTTTTATTCCGAACATAGGCACTGAGCATCGGTAATGCACCCAGCTCTCAAGATACTGAGATGAATAACACCACATCATGACTGCCTTCCAGGAGCCCCCAGTTTAATTGAGAAGACTCCAGAAACAGGTGGCAATATTATAAGAGTGTGACTGTAACCAGAGGTTTGTACAAAGTATAATGGGACTCAGCAGAAGGGACAACTAAATATGATTTGTGGGTCAAGGAAGCTTCAAAGAATGAGAGATAATGGTATTGCAGGTTAAGTTGGCATTTGCCAGGCAGAGAACGGGGCATCATAGAAACAGGATGCAAGCTGGACTAAGGCTCAGAGGGCACCCAATGAGCACTGTGGAAAGATGGATCTAACGTGTCAGGATGGAATGTAAGACTGGACCGTGTGTGCGTCAGGGCTGGGGGAGGATTGCGGGAATGAGTGAGACAAGAAGAAAAGTGTGAAGAGCTTGAAATGTGGCTAAAAAGGTAGTTTCCAGCCAGATTATGAGAACTCTGGAAGTCCATCCCTTGGAGTGTTTTTATGACCCGACATCTCAGATAGAGCCTTTACTATGCCCAGTGTATTATGAATACCGACCAGTGGAACAGAGGACGTGCTTGCCCAAAGCGTTCTGACCACGACACAGGTGTGCTGTGGAACTCATCTTGGGAAATGCTCACGGGTCCTCAGAAGAAACCTCCAATGACCTGAGAAGAGGATTCCTTTGCATCTGAAGTCTTAGCCATATTCTGTTACACGGGTTTTCTTTTCTTTAATAATTTATACATTTTGTCCTTTTATCTATAGAATTGCAAGAGTGTTAGAACTGACAAACATGTTGGGGATCATCTTGTCCAAACCCAAAGAGAGAGCTTGAGAGGAGATATCACGGAGCTATTCAGAGGCAGAGATAGATTAGAATTCAAGTCCTTGGTCTTGAAGACCACAAATATTTAAGGTACTTTCAATATAAAAAATAATATAGCAGGACATTTAAAGTAGGCTTACAGATAATTTGTGAAAGAAGAGAAGGCATTGAACCAATGATCTGAAATAAAAGCATTCTAGCTAATTCACTAGATTTAGTCTTTTTTTCTTATTTTTTAAAAGTATATTTATTTGAGAGAGACAGTGCAAGTTGGGGAGGGGAGGTGCAGTGAGAGAGAGACAGAGAATCCCAAGCAGGCTCTTTGCTGCTATTATGGAGCCCAATGCCGGGTTTGAACTCAAGAAACCCTAAGATTCTGATCTTAACTGAAACCAAGAGTAGGATGCTCAACTGACTGAGCCACCCAGGCGCCTCGACTAGATTTAATCTTGACCTGCCTGGCATCCACGGAGAGATTGATGTGACAGTTCGTATGTTTTCTCTTTACCTGATGGAAGAAATAGAGTATATCACTTCCCACCAGAAGCGCATGGAGCTGAGCAGCCCGATGACAGAGCCGTCAGTAATTCACCGCACAAAGATGCAGACCCTATGAAAGGTCCTAGAAATCCAGCCTTCAAGGAGCTCATCGCCCGGTTGACGATAAACGATGAAAATCCAATATGGAGGGACTGGCGAGAAGCAAAAGGTGCTGAGAAAGCAAGGAGAGGAGGTACACAACCCGGCGGGGGGAGGAGTGCTTTCCAGAGGGTAGTGATTAGAAACTGATGGTCACCCAAGAGAAAGGGAGTTGCTTGAGCCAAGAAGGCAGCAGGGTGGGCAAGGTATTCCAGGCAGAGGAAGACCACGGTGGGTGCAGGGAGACATGGAAAAGGCTGGCACTTCGGGGAAACACAGTTCCATGTCCTCAGATTGGCTGCAGTGACATTCAGGCTGCTGTTTATTTATTTATTTTTTTTTTTATTTTTTATTTTTTAAAATTTTTAATGTTTTATTTATTTTTGATACAGAGAGAGACAGAGCATGAGAGGGGGAGGGGCAGAGAGAGGAGGAGACACAGAACCGGAAGCAGGCTCCAGGCTCTGAGCTAGCTGTCAGCACAGAGCCCAACGCGGGGCTCGAACCCACGAACGCGAGATCTGACCTGAGCCGAAGTCGGAGTTTAACCGACTGATCCACCCAGGCGCCCCTCAGGCTGCTGTTTAAAGAGAAGCCATAGGCGGAACCAATGGAGTCAATGTTAGCCACTATTACTAACATTTCCTCTTCCTGCCAGACGTGAGAATACCTTCATTTTCACACATAGACTTTTTTCCATTTAAAAAGCAACTTAGTACTTCCCTCACCTCCAGCTGTGACATTCAGCTGGGTTTCTGTCATTAGGATTTTAGAGATAATGAAGGGTCAGAAAAAGGTTTGGGAGGGAAGAGGTGAGGGAGAACAGTGGGTAGGTGGATAAGAGAGAACGACCTTAAAAAAGGGAGTGACCAGAGCAGGGAGACTATGGAAGCCTGGAAGACAGACTGCATCCGGTCCACGTTTGCTTGCGATGTCTTCACTGACTCTGGGAGTCCCTTTGGAAACCATGGAGGAGTGAGCAGTAGTGTCAGCTGGTGACTAACAATGCATGGCTTGTCCAGATGCCTTTCTATGCCTGTGGTTAATGAGAAGGGGACTGGGCCATATCATGTGGCATAAAGACATTTAGATGCTGGAGAAAGAGACGGGTGTGTGTGATCCACTCAAGTGGATCAGAGCAGGCACTGTGGCAATGGAGACTGAGGTCAGAAGAAGAAGCCCTAGACATAGTGGGGGGGAGGGGTTGGAGAGCATGGGTGTCTGTATGTGTGTGTGTGTGTGTGTGTGTGTGTGTGCGTGCGTGCGTGTGCGCGCGCTCAAGTGTGAATGCATTTTCAACTTTGCCTGGCCCGACCTTGGTAAACTGTCAGGGCTTAACTTTGGGGGAATAGGTATGTACTTTATGGTCCATGCAATGCTTTCCTGTTTATTATTCCATTTGCTTCACATGATTGCCCTGGAAGGGAGAAATTTTTCTTATAAAAGAAGAAACACCATGTGAACCACTAAGTGACTTGCTCTTGGGGCTCCCCCTAGGGTATCAAATGATGAGAACCCCAGCCTGTCTCTTAAATCTGTGCCCCTTCCTCACCCCACCCCCATATGCCCACAGTGGAAGCCTGTCCTTTCTGTCCCTGGCTTTCACAGATGCCACATGGAGGTCCCTTCTGACCTCCACCATGGGCGCCTTCCCTCTAGTTCACAGGTGCCATCCAGACCCACGGGAAGGACCTCGCTCCCTGACTCTTCTGCACTGCAGATGCCTTCTGCAGTGCTCGGAAGATTCTGGACATATTTCATTCTCAAGTAAACAGTGTTGGACTTTTTGGATAACTTAGTGATTTAAAATGATTAAATAGCTAACTGCTGGGAGAGATTTGGAAGCATTCTTCTTAGGTGCTGATAAAATATAAACGTATTTTTAGAATAATCTTAGATCTTACCCTAAACATGATGATTGCATATGCAAATTACCTTCTTCAGAGGCTTGCAAGCAGCAGTGTAGACAAATGCTTTGGATCCTCTTCCATAAGAGAGGGGACAGGCTTGGGGGAGCCAAAGAACAATGGGATTAGGGACAGAGGGCCCCCAATACCTGTTCTCCAGTCACTTGTGCCCCCACCTTGTCTTCCATGAGCCAAATAGAAATGTTGGTGTCTGAGGAAAGACCGTGTTGTAGTCTTCCTTCTCCTCTGCCATTCCTGTTTGCTACTATCCTCATCTGTGCAAGGGGGCAGATTTCACCCCCTGTTAGCCTGCCAGACACTGTAAACATTGCTCCTCTTTGATTCCTGTGGTGGGTTTTGATCAAACAAAAACAACAAGAAAATCCAAAGACATCATCAGCTACTTGGATGAGGTCAAAGAAAGTGTCTTTCACCTTTTCTGTCCATCCCCTTGCCTCTTTCCTCTCCCATGTGCCTGGTTCGGGGCCTGGAACTTCACCCTGTGTGGTCTCTCTAGGTGCTAGTCAGATGCCAGGTCAGCAGGTGCTGGGGTGGGGGCAGCTGCCCCATTGCGTGATGTGGGGCGGGAACCCAGGAACACTGGGAGCCCACAGCTTGGAGCAGTTGGCTCTGAGGAATTATTGCAAGTCTGCACAACTTAAAAATCTGCAGTTTGGGGGCGGGCGGGGGAGCGCGGGGGTGGGTCCCCGAGCGTCCCATTTCTCCTCCGGGCGGTTCACTGAGTTCCTGCTCACTGCAGAGGGGCCCGCGACGCCTTCCGGACCGCACGCCGCCCTCGCTGGGGCCCGGGTTTGTTCCACGACCTCGGCCGAAGGCATCTCCCTCCCTCTGGCCCTTCTTCCATCCTTCGGGAAGGAGACCCGACTCGTCCCCCTTTCGCTCAGTGCATGTGACTCGGTAGGTAAGTCGAGGAACGGAGCGTGTCAAACAATCTTGTTCTGCACCGTGCACGAGTCCTCGGGCAGCGGGGCTGGCGGTAAACAGGCAGGACCGGGGCCGTTTTTTCCCCTTCGCACTTTGTTTGAAAACAAGTTGGGGCCTCGGTACTTCCTAAGGGAATGCACATTTACAGAGTGTCGCTTGGGTCGCGACTTCTCGAGGCGGTTGCCGGAGCCGCCGGGGCCGCGGAAGGAGGTGGTCTGTCTCCCGCTGGGTCCCGGGTTCCGGCCGGGAGGGCGCGCAGGTAGGAGGCACTGGGCGCGCTC
>PJEM01021423.1:0-11315 GCA_004023845.1 Helogale parvula | reverse complement strand
TGTGAACAACGTCTGCGGATTCTGTCTTCTCTGCAAATCGTTGTCGGAGGCGCCTGTGATGTCCTGTGAAGTTGAAGTTTCATTTCTAGTGAATTTATAAATTTGTTTATAAATAGCAACTTCTCTTTGTAATCAGGAACTATCTGTCCTGTGGAGGAATATGGATACCTGTGGGGAAAAGGGTCATGTTCAACTCTGCCTGTCCTGAATAATTTCCAGATTCCTTCCCTACAAGGTCTACCAGAGTTATGACTGACTAAAACTAACTAAGTTGCATAATGCTCTCTCGTGGCTTCTTTTCAACTGTATGTATCTTTTGGAAGAGGTTGAAGTGAGAAATTAAAAACAGGAGCCCTGGAAACGAAAAAACTTGGAGAACATAGAAATTTCATTGGGACAATACACCAACATATGTGGAACCGGCTTATAAACTGAGGTTTTTATTTCGAACAAAACATATTTTAAAAGAAATACATTTAATTGCAGATCTGCTTTAACACATGAAAAACGAAAAAGAAGCCTTGCTGAGAAGTTCTATGACCAAAATAGGGAGCACTTACAAAGAACACAAGAGCAATATACTGAGGCAGCGGAAACGAAACTACACCCGGAAATCACTGTTAGAAGTCCACACCTGCAATGGACTGTGAAACGTCAGTTGAATAAGGTAAATTAGTTTTTGATAAAAGTTGTGTGTTTCCATCAGGATTATATGGTGAACTCTACATATATTTTGTAGTATCCCTTTGATTCAATGTCTATTATTTAGGTTTAAAATAAATCATGAGATCATGTTCCTTGAAACACTGTTTTCAAGTTCTCCTCTTCAGCTTTTGACTTTTTGTTAATGGTATGAGACCAGAATCGTGATGAAATATGTATCTAGTTGTAGAAGAGCAAAATGACACTCAGTGGAAACTTTCTCGAGAACAGAATGCCAGAGAATTACAAAGTGGAATTCTAAACAATCACCTTTGCAAACAAATGGAGATAGACTAGCTAGTAAGAGTAAATTTTGAGGTATTTTCTTTAGTAATTTTGAAATACATCTGTATATGTATTTGTATATATTTTGTTTTTTTAATTATTACTACTTTTTTCTCCATGTATGTATAGAAAATATTTTTAAAACCCAAACCCATACATTCATGGAAAGTCCTGAGGATTTTAAGAGCTCATATTTGGGGGAGGAGTATGGGTGACGGTGGCATCTTTATTCAGTATCTAATGGACAATTGATACCTGTCACAACACAGCATTTTATACACTGTTAAGTGAAACTGCAATACAATCTAAGTTTATTTGGGGAGTGTTTGCTGTAAAATTGGATTTAAGGAAATGTTTAGAGGTGCAGTAGGCATGACTTTGAGTAGATAAAATAATATTCTTAATGAAATGCCTCTGTCCGCTACAAATAGTGACATTCATAATGTCCTCATCCAAATGAGAGGCTTTTATTTTCTGTAGGAATTGAGCTCTCCATCCTCTGAAAACCATTGCTCTTCACAACGTTTGGTTTGCTTTGGAACAGTTATTTCACTGCCTCGATATATGAATAGGTTAGTTTAACACTTATGCTAATGAACAGGCGGACAATTGTAGCCACTTCAGAGATCATATTTTGGGTATCGAATCTCCTACTTTTGCGAAAAGTAACGGTTTGCTTCAAGTAGTATCCAGTTCATTACGAGGAGCTTTTGAAAACGATGGTATGCTATCATGCATACTTGATGAGCATTTATTCATAGGCATTTTATTCCTCATAAAATAGTTCAGTCTATTTCCCCCATTTTATATTTATTACTAGTTTCAACGTGAAAAGGAAATAAAAGTTATTGCAGCAGTAAATAATCTCATGATTTTGTAAGAGATGTATACATTTCACCGTATTTACTGTCCGTATTTTGAAATACAAGACCTGTTTTGTATCAATGTATGTACACTAGAGAGGTAGCAGAGGTTGGTGCAGGCACGCTCCTTGTGGAGGGAGGCGGCCTGGGGAAAGCCCCGCCACTCACATTGTTCGTCTCTCCGTTCTAGATGGTGATATCCAAATGAGTTCCCTATGCGTATGCAGTGTTTCTAGTACCATGCCTAGATTTGTCAGTTATCGATAGATGTAATTCTTATACCTGACTGTCGAAATGTTGGAAAAGCAGATATCTATGAAATATTCTCAGGAAAAAAGAATTTTAGAAAATGTCATCTGTCCAAGACTATGCAGAGCTAAGGATTTGACTGTGGGGTAGCTGTGTTAGCTATCAGACTGTGAATTCAATTTGTAAATGTAGACAGATTGATGAATCTTTTATTGCAGGCCTTGTGGTTTGTTGTAAATCAGAGAAGGGCCTTTCCAGTTTAAGAAATCTGAGATTCTTACATTTTTTCTTATGAATTCTTTGTTACTTTCATGCAATTATTATATTCAATTAACATTTTGAACTTTTGGTCATTTATGCTTTTATAAAGTTTGAGATTTGGAGCAAACTCTATGTTTTTCCCATTTGGATAGTCACATCCTGCAATCTATTCTTAGTTTTTCTTTCTTTCTTTCTTTCTTCCTTCCTTCTTCCTTCCTTTCTTCCTGTTCATTTATTTACTGTTCATTTATTTACATTTATTACTAGAGAGAATGCAAGCAAGGAAGGGGCAGAGAGAGGGAAAGAGAGAATCCCAAGGAGGCTCCATGCTGTCAGCACAGAGCCTGAGGGGCTTGAACCCACAGAATCTGAGATCCTGCCCTGAGCAGAAATCTAGTCAGACACTTAACTGACTGAGCCACCTTGGCGCCCCCTGCGCCAAGTATATAGATTATACTTTAATTTCAGAGAAAATCATGACCATGTCATTTTATTAAGTGCTATCTGAAAATCTCCTTTGTTTTACTTAGGTTCCCGATAGTCTTGAAGAAAATCAAGATCTGTTGCATACAAACCAAATGTTGCAAGACGAAATTGCCGTGCTAAGACTGGAAATAGACACCATGAAAAATCAGAACCAGGGAAAGGAAAAGAAAAACGATGATGACATTGAAATGATAAAAGACAAGAATGACAGTCTTCAAAAGACCATAAAACAGAAGGAGGAAACCATATTCCAGTATAATGGACAGCTTAATCTCCTGACAGCTGAGATTCAAGCGTTAAAGTCTCAATTGAAGGATAAAAAAGACACCAAAGAGAGACTGGAAACAGAGCTTGAATCATACCGTGCTAGACCGGCTACCACTGTACCTGATCATGATCAGAGTCAGACATCAAGAAGAGACCTAAACCTTGATTTCCAGACAGCAAGCAATGAGTTTTGTTTACAGATCAATGTGAATTCTGTTACATCTAGTCCAGAAGATAACAATGAAACTCTTTCTCAGCAGATTGCCCAAGTTGAACTTAAATTCAATACCCTAGAAACTGAGTCCCATCACATAAAAGATGTGAAAAAGACTTTGGCTTTAGAACTTGTACTAAGAGACCTAAGCCACGCAGAGTGTCAGAAGGAGGAACGAGAACACATGTCTCCGAATGAGCAAAGTCAAGTGAACGAATACGATGGAAAGCAAGAATCCTTAAAGGAGAGATTATCTCAAATAGAAAGTGAAAATACACTGCTTCGACAGCATTTACACGATGTTTATTGCAACGAAGCCAAAGATAAGGAAGACCTAGTACTTACTATCGAAAACTATCGGGATATCATCAAAAAACTTGAAGCTGACATTGAAAAACAAGGTCAAAGAAATAAAGAGTTAATTGATGAATGTAAGCATTTACAAGAAAGAATGGATCAGTATGAAGATGAGAAAGCAGAAAGAAAAGTAAGTATGCAGAAAGATAAGTATTTTTCAGATTTCCAGAAAGAAAATTCAGGTAGCATTTGATTATGGCTGAATTTTGAATCTAGTAAAATAACATAAAAACAAGAAAACAGACTATAAATTCACACAAAAGTATAACTTGTATGCAGCAAATCAAAATCAGACCTGAGAGGTGCCTTAATTTGAGTAAAGATAAAGTATCATCTATGAAATTTTAAGATATTGAGTTATAAATTGTTAATAGATAATAGCCTTGTAGTGCCACAATAATAATTTTTTTAGTTTATTTTGAGAGACATAGAGAAAGAGAGAGAACATGAGCTGGGGAGGGGCAGAGAGAGGGACTCCCAAGCAGACTCTGCACTGTCAGCACAGAGCCCTATGCAGGGCTCGAACTCATCAACTGTGAGATTCATGACCTGAGCCAAAATCAAGAGTTCGTGGCTTACCTGACGGAGCCACCCAGACTTAAAGTTTATTTCTTTATTTTGAGAGAGAGGGTGTGCGTGTGTGTGCGTGTTAACAGGGGAGGGGCAGAAAGAGGAGAGAGAGAATCCTAAGCAGCCTCCATGCTGTCAGTGCAGAGCCCAGTGTGGGGCTCAATCTCATGAACCATGAGATCATGACCTGAGCTGAAGTCGAGAATTGGACGCTTAACTGACTTAGCCGCCAGGTGCCCCAAGAGACTTTTTTCCCCTACTAAACAATGTTTTTAATGTTATCTCTATTACCATGATGAGGCAAGGCAGAGAAAATCAGAAGATAATGTTTACTGAAAGGTTTCAGAAAATTGTCTTATTTCTCAACTCCACTGTTATGAAGAATCTGTAATTGATTTCAGGATGACTTGTACAGAAAATCACTTTACAAACCACCTGAACAGAGGCATTTCCTTCATTTTCTTTTCTTTGAGATATGTTGTAAAAGCACGGAAATATTCAGATCATGCATAGTATATACACCCGAAAGGGAGAATTAAGAAAATTATCCTGCCGTTGGAGTTTTTAAACGTTTGATTGAGGTATAATGCACATACCATAAAATGCACCCATCTGACACGTGACAGGTCAGGGTCTCTCGAGTGGGCACGTGCAGCCATCACTGCCATCCTGCAGAATGTTTTCCTCGCCCTGAAAGGAAACCCTCACTCGTTGCCCCCAGCCGCAGACAACCACCAGTCCACTACTTTGTGTCTCAGTGGAGTGGCCTCTTCTGAATATTTCATGTAAATGGAGTCACACAATGTTTGATCCTTTGTGACTAGCTTCACTTCCTGTTTTCAGGGGTCATCTGTGTTGGTTATTGCTTCTATCAGGGCTTCATTTCTTTTTATGGTCAAACAGTACACACTGTGGGCTAAGGCCCTTGTTCTTTCATCAGTTGATGAGCCTTTGAGTTGTTACCTCCTTTGGGCTATTTGTAATGCTGCTTATGAACATTCGTTTAGTTATTGTGTGGACGTCTGTTTTTATTTCTCTGCCATCAGATTTTATCCTCTGAGTTAATTGGGTTGATGTCACCGTCACTCAGCGTTTACTCACATGACAGTGTCTTACTGTCTTTTTAGTTTCTGTTCCACTTGCCTAAAGCCGCCTTCTTCAGACCTGGCTCACAGTCTCCTTCCCCATGAACTTTCTCTGTCTGTTATCAATCCCACTGGCCTTACTCTCTTGACACTAGTCTGTGCAGAACAAACTAGTCCTTTATTTTACATTGTTTTTATTTTGTTCGTGAGAGGCAATTTTGTCTTCGTATAGCTTTCTTTAAGGGGGAATTATATTTGATACATCTGGTACTTATCCTTGTATACTGAAAGTATCTTAACAGTTTTTAGACAAAAGTAAGTACTTTATACCATATCAATAATTTCTTCTTGGGAACATTGGCATAAGAAAGCGTTTATTCTGAAAGTATTTTGAGCAATGAAATATAAAATTGAGGGGTGCTGGGTGGCTCATGTCAGTTCAGCGTCTGACTTCGGCTCAGGTCATGATCTCTCGGTTCTAGATTTTGAGCCTCGCGTTGGACTCTCTGATGTCAGCAGAGCCTGCTTTGGATTCTTTGGATCCCTCTCGCTCTGCTTCACCCCTACTTGTGCTGTCTCTCTCAAAAAATAAACACTCATATACATATGTGTCTATATAAAATCAAAAGTACTTAATCTAATAGAGAATGTTCAGTCAAATGCTTATGTTTCCCCCACTCCCCCCACTATGAAACAGCAGTCTAAATTTGCAACGAGACCTGGGATTTATAGATTTATAGCACTTTACCAACTGGAAAGCCCTAGGGACAGCTTTTCTGATATGCCTTTACCACAAAGCCTTAATCTCCACGTCAGAGTATGTGCTAAAGCAGACTAACATAACCAGTTGCTAAGATAAACAGTATGAACATGAAATGATTTAGGAACTTTGATTTAGCGAGAGTCCATTATTTCCACGTCAGTGGCTTTCCCTTGCCTCTAATGGGCACGTCAATTATTTATTACTCAATCTAGGAGGCACTGTTTGTACAGTAGTCCATGAGCACTGTCCACCGAGTAGTAGAGAGAAGAAGTAAGTTATATTATTGCAAGTGCAAAAAACGTCCTGTTGGCTAGTGGCATTGGTGAAAGTGTTTGAAGGACTGAGCATGTGTTCCGGGCCTCATGCTCCCCTTCTGCTACCACTTTCAGTGGTGTGAAGAGTACTTCCAGTATAATTCATATAGGAGACCACTTCCATTGGCATGCCATCTGCCCAAAATATCAAACTTTATTGGAACATAAAACAAAGCAACAGTAATAATGCTGATTACAGACACATAGAACTTACTGTGTGCCACATACCCTAGGAAGTCATTCATGTATATTCTCTAATCTTCCCAACATCCCAATGAGGTGGTTACTATTATTATTTTTTAAAGTTTATTTACTTTGAGAGAGAGAGAGATTGTGGAGAAGGGCAGATAGGGGAAGAGAGAGAATATCAAGCAGGCTCCTTGCTGTCCCTGCAGAGCCGATGTGGGGCTCAATCACAGGACCCTGAGACCATGGCCTGAGCTGAAACCAACTGACCCACCCAGGTGCCCCAGGAGATGCTATTATTATCTTCATTTTCCATATGAAAAGACCGAGACACAGAAATTTTAGGTAATTTACTCAAGGCCATACAGCTAATTACCAGCAGAATTGGGAATTCAGACCCAGGCATTCTGGCCCAAAGGAAGATATTGTTTCTCAGCCTGTTCCATGAAATACATTTTTGTCACTGAAAACAGCAGGTTACGTTTTATAACCAGTAGAATAGCCATGGTCATTCACATATGTGAATGTTGAAAATGGTAGTTGATATGGTGCTTGGAATACGAAAATAGAAATGTTTTCCATAAGGTAGTTTCCTATATTTCCTCCATTTGACCAGTATGTAAATTTGTATGTAGATCTGCTAATGTATAATTCAAAAGCATTAAAAATGTTGTGTTTTTATCGTAGAGTAAAGGTTGGTAAACTATACTGTAAGAGCAATTAAATATTTTAGGCTTTGTGGGCCATAGGTCTCTGTTGCAGCAGCTCAACTCTGCTGTTACGGCATAAAAGTAGCCATAAAGCAGCATATGGAGGACAGTGTGGCTGTGTCCAATGAGCTTTTAGTGGCAGGGGCAGCATGGGGACTTCGTTGGTTGAGCATTCCGACTCTTAATTTCAGCTCAGTCATGATCCCAAGGTTGTGAGACCCAGCGCCACATCAGGCTTCACCCAGAGCTTGGAGCCTGCTTAGGATTTTCTCTCCTTCTGGCCCTCTCCCCTGCATGTGCACTCTTTCTCTCTCAAATAAAAAAAAATTTTTTTTTACTTAAGAAAACAGGTTATGTTGTTATACTAGATTGTCAGTAGTTAAACGTGTTTTTTTCCCCTTTATTTTAGTTGCAAGAAGCACAGGATCGATATTCTGACCTCCTAAGACAGGCTGTGAAGATGGAAGATCCTTTGCAAATGTATAATTCAAAGCATCACAGAAAATAACTTGAGTATAAAGCAGATAAGCAGTGCAGTATGAGAAATCTATTCGTTAGGATAACATATCACCGTTAAGCTGCAGAAAACTTCTGGCTTTGAGCTATTTGGAAATGCATAATTTTTGCATAGTACCTCTAAATTTTACACATTCTCCACAAAACACAACTAGAAAAATGGCACAATTGCCAAATCTCCCTCCTTTTAAAATTTTAAGAATTTCTGTAATGCCTTCATTTGTTTTCTCAGAAATTATATGGTATTTTTTAAATGTCTGTTGAGACTAATTATTTTAAAATCTATATTTCAGGCTTGAAGTTGAAAATGCCACATTAAAAATTATAATCAAAGAGCAAGCGGATGAAATTGAACAGCTTCAGAAAATCTTATCAAGTAAAGTTTGGTAAGTCGGTCTGTTATTTCTGTCTTACTGAAAAGTAACTACTTTATTTCTGTCTTACAGGCAATGTGGAAAATCTCACTGATAAAAAAAAATTATTAGGTTCATACCGTTCCTACTTGCTAGTAGTGATGTAATTCTTGATAGATGAAGCTGATTGAATTCAGAAATTAATCATTTATGTAGTAACGTTTTAATCAAAAAAGATCATGATCGTCTAAGAAAAGCAATATTTTATATAAACCACGTTTTGTCCAGTCAGTGAACATCTGTGTTCTTGCACCTCTTGGCTTTGGTTACCACTGCTGCTGTGAACGTTGGCATATAGATGTCTGATTCCCTGCTAGTGTTTTTCAGGATGTTTAAAACTTGCCCAAACTTTGAGTAATGGTTTGATCTTTGAATTCTGACTTTCTCTTGTAATCGAAACCCTTCAGTGAGATTTCGAGAATGGGTGATTTTAATGATGATTGGGTGTGATTTGTAATTACAAATATGCAATTTATTGTCTTCATCATGAATGACTACTAGGTTGTCATGCAAAACGTTTTTCTCAAAGGAATGGAATTTTCTCTTGTTGGATTTTGTGGGTTTCTTTGTTTTTTTATTTTTTATTTTTGAGAAACAGAGATAGACAGCACAAGCAGGAGAGGGTCAGAGAGAGAGGGAGATACAGAATCCGAAGCAGTCTCCAGGCTCTGAGCTAGCAGTCAGCAGAGCGCCCGACCCGGGGCTCGAACCCACAGTCATGAGCATGACCTGAGCTGAAGCCTGATGCTTAACTGACTGAGTCACCCAGGTGCCCCTCCTGTTGGATTTGGTAAAGGAAAAGAAATGGCAGTGAAAAAGTAGAAGTGGCTACTCACTCAGGGTCATACAGTGTAACATAGTGCTCCTACCATTGCAAGTTCAGAAACTAAGTTTTTTCCATTCACTGGAGTTAATCAGCCTTTCAAAGATTGAACAATTCAGTCTCCGAAACAAATAATGTGCAATTCAGGATTCTAATTTATTGATCTGTAGTGAAACTGAACAACTGTTTCCCAAGCGGAACAGTAATGTCCTGCCACTCTCACCCTCCTTTGTAGGAGAGGCTACCAGTGATTTCAGAGGAGAAGACAACATTGTAAATCCTCAGTGGGAGCAATGAGGTAGACACACTGAGCAGCTAGTTTCTTTCAGTAACAAAAGATTTCACTAGACAGCTAGACCCATTCCGGGGGAACTAGAACATTGTATTGAGTTATCCGTTTTGTGGCTGAAGAGACATTGAGAATTATTTTTTTCTAGACTTCTTATAAATTAGTTACATTGTATTAGCGTACTTTTCAGGCAAGTAACGTGGCACTATGTTGATAAGTCTTCTGGGAAAGAGGGCGCTAGTGGTTGTCCTGCTGCTGTGTCATAAAGAAACCTTGAAGGTATCAAAACTAAACGTCAGAAGAGTTTCTGAAACTGATTCAGCTTCTTAAAAATAATGAGGGTTTTCCTATAGAAATGAATTAGGGTTATGGCATGAAATTATTTGTCACTTTAAGGTCTGCCCGTGTGAAACAAACACTTAGATAGCTTTCCACCAACTCATTCCATAGCCTTGAGTTCTCTAGAGGAGGGTTCTTACCTCATGAATCCCCAGGCCAGATAAGGAGACTTGGGTTAAGATGTTTGATGCACATAATAGTGAAGTGAAAAATCTAGATTGGGAAAAAGAGGCAGCTCTAGCCTCCTTAACCTTCCTAACAACATAGTCCAGTATGTCTGAAAGGAAGGTCAGATCTCTATGGAATAAGAAATGACTCAAAAGGAAACAATGGCAAACCATTGATAGCCCAGCCCTTGTGAAAAACTTTCATTTTATAAAAGAAAAGCAAGACAAAGTAGGCCGGTCAGCATTCTAAGGGTAAGGGTGCCCCCTAAGATTAAACAAGAAAAATACACTCAAAGTAACACCAAAAAGAGTCTCAAATGTACAAGATTAGCTGTCTACAAAGGTAGTCCATATCAAGTAATGATTTTTGAGTGTGTGTTCGAGGATGTTCTCTGTGAGGAACTAGAAGGGAGAGCTAAAAGTACCGATGACCTCAGTAAAGGGGTCAAAGCTGGAAATGTAGCTTGGAGAATCTGGTTTTGAAGCCTCAAGAGCATTTGGAAAGAGAAATAGCAAGCAAGGCTCAAGAACTAAATGTTAGGGGTTGCTGTGCTTTAGAAAGAAAATGGGGTTAGAGCAGAGGAAGGGTATGGTCCTTGTTATCAGCTGCTGCTGAGAAGTGAAGCAAGATAAAGCCATTTAGAAAAACTGCACCTGAGTGGCTAAGCCGGTTGAGTGGCTGACTCTTGATTTCGGCCCAGGTTATGATCAGAGAGTCATGGGATTGAGCCTTGCCTTGGACTCTGCTCTGAACACGGAGCCTGCTTGGGATTCTCCTCCTTCCTCTCCCTCTTCCCTCTGTCCCTCTTCCCCAGTTGTGCACTCTGTCTTTCTAAAATTTTTCTAAAAAAATTTTTTTTAACTTTGACCATTTTGAGGAACTGCCAGACTGTTTTCCAAAGTGGCAGCAACATTTCATTTTGTCAGCAGTTTTTGAGGGTTCTCATTTTTCCTGATTCTTGCCAATGCTTGTCATTATTTGTTGTTTTCATTATGGCAATTCTAGTGGGTGCGAAATGGCACATTGTGGCTTTTGGTTTGCATTTTTCTTCTAACTAATGATGTTGAGCATCTCTTTACGTGATTATTATCCATTTCCATATCTTCTTTAAAGAACTTTAATCAATTCTTTTGCCCATTTTTATATTGTATTGTCTTTTCATTATTGTAAGAGATATTTAAATATCCTAAGTACAAATCCCTTATCAGACACGGGATTTTCAGATATTTTCTCATATTTAGTAGCTTGCCTTTTCACATGGTGATATTTGAAGTATAAAAGTCTTCTAGAAATGAATAGGGTGCAAAACAGTCAAGCAGAACAGTATGAATGGGAGATTGAAGAAGGAGAAGGACTGGCTGTAGAAGAAACAGTACAGAGAGTCGATCTGTAATGTTTTTATGGTTTTTTATGGGTTAACTTATTGATCTCTAATGTGCTTTAATTCACTTCACT